>VZRN01003893.1:2337104-2445695 GCA_013397935.1 Dasyornis broadbenti | reverse complement strand
AAAAAAAAGAAAACAAAGAAGTAATAAGAGATATATTTGACATGCACAGGGAAAATGAAAAGTTACGGGTGATTGAAATTAGTTCTTCACTCACCCGAGAGACTTGCAAGAGAACACTAGGAAGAGCCTTTTTACTCTGCTTCTGGAGGTACTCACCCAGATATTAATAAAACTGCTATGCAGTGCCTCGAGGACTCAACATCGAAACTTTCACCAGGCAACTTGCTGAAGAGAATAATTATATACAAAGCATGTATTCCTCTATACAGCTTTTTAAGCAGAGGGATTAGCTCATCTAAGCACAAGAAAGCTCCAAATAGAAGCAATTTCAGGGGATAAACATAATGTTAAGAATTCCAAACCCCACCTATGCAATGACTAAGGCTTTGCAGCCACACTATGTTGCGCTGTACTCCTTCAGTTGTCAGAAAAAACCATGATTTAGGTCCTATATCTAAAGGAGCATGATTGCTACATGGAGGAGATGTTAAAATAGGCTAAAAACTGCTTATAGTGTAGGAAGCA
The DNA here is from genome assembly GCA_013397935.1 of Dasyornis broadbenti. Taxonomy (NCBI): domain Eukaryota; kingdom Metazoa; phylum Chordata; class Aves; order Passeriformes; family Dasyornithidae; genus Dasyornis; species Dasyornis broadbenti. Next base: position 2,445,170 of record VZRN01003893.1, on the reverse strand, counting down.
CCAGTGCAGGTTCAGTGAGCCATAGCCCGTGTTAGGGAAATATCAGGAAAATCATCCAGGAGTCCCTCTGGCAGTCACACTCAGCCACCTGAGCTGGGACAGAGGCCCCTTCCCAGCTACACACCCCACACTCACACCAGGTTTCCTCACTGGCTTGATCCCAGGTTTCCCTAGGCTATTGCTTGGTCAAAGCTAGAACATGTAATTCAGATTGCTGAAATACGCAGAGAAAGACACCACAGCTGGACTTGGCTTAACGCTGTGTTTTAAAATGGGCATAGAAAATGGCTCCCCTGAAGAGTTTAGAACGTGGCTCATTTTGGGCCTTCTATGTAGTTTTATTCTAATTTTATGTCATGGTGTTTTTCGCTTTCTTTACCTTCATGTAGGGACGGTGCAGAATTTAGCATCATCTGAGGATGCAACAGTAGCAACTGATGGATAACTTTCAAAAAAACCCCCATATTTTGGATTCACTTCACTTGTTAGAAGAGTATCCTGAAAAGATCTGAAGCAACTGGAAATTTGTAAAGTAAATAATAGAAGAGAGATGACTCTGGGTCATTTTTTGCAGCTATATATCACAAGAAAAACTGTATAACCAAGAAGCTTCCATTGGAAAACTCTTGAGCAGGCTTATGATGTGGAGCTACTGTTTCTGGAATATAAATTCTCACCTATAGCAGCTGCTAGAGCATAAATTTTGTTATGTCAGTGGCTGCTCATAAACCCTCATCATGATTTAGCCTACTCTCTGCTTTATGTAGTAGCCCTTTCCCACTGAATCCTTAAAGTATCTTTTTAAAAGTACCGAGATAAGCAATTTGCTGGGAATTATTAGGAAATCTCCATATTAATATACAGTCGAGAGAATTTCTATCCACAAAAAAAATAGGAAATGAAAAGCATATTTGCCAGCATACCAGTCACGTGTTGACTTCTCCAGAGCCCCATCACATTTCATGGCCATTTGATGCATTCAGGAAACTACAAGCACCAGTCATATCTTGGGTCCTCAAAGTGCCCACCTTTCCTCACTCTATTTCTGGACTATTCTCGATAGAAGGCACTAATCTGAGCTCAAGCAGTAAATAAAGGGAATCAGAAATGATGTTCCTGAGCTTGCCAGGACTTGTGATACTACTAGGTCTTTGACCTTAAAGTACTGCCTAAATTTTTATGATTTTGAGCAAGATGTTTGTAGTCAGGAAGGAATCTAATTATCATTAATCCTGTGCAGCCCTAAAAAAATCAAGCTGGAGTGATTTACCTGACCAGAATCAACACTGGAGTTTTGGTGTTTATAGGGGAATGTGCTACATACCCTGTGGCGCCTCCTTAAATCCACCAATGATTTTAGATCTTTCAGAAGCTGAGCTAGTTAACCAGTGTTTAAATTTAGATATTTGAGTTGTATGTGTAAGAGGCTGATGTTTGAATTCCAACTGAACTATTTTCTCTTCCTTAAAATAATTTAAAATCCTCACATTATCCATCATCACTGCGCCCCTTAAGTATGCATTTAATGACAAATTTGTAATGCTATGTAACAATCTATTCTATAACTTATATCTAATACATTTTCTTTTTCCTCAGAGTGTCTAAATATGTTTTCTAAATATTTTGAACATGTTTTCTTCCCTAACCTGTATCTTATCAATCTTTGATCCATAACAGTTTCTCACACCTATGTGGATTAATCAGAATCTCTCTGGATAAGGCAGCAGCATTGCTCCAAATCTCTTTAATCATTGTATTGAATTAATGCAATTAGATGCCTGATGCATTGGAAATCTCACCTCTGGTCTCCATATTTGCAGCTCCTTTTGAGCCCTTTGTAGCCTTTTTTCCCCCCTATCCTGGAGGCAGGATTTCCAGACTCCACAGGCTTATCTGTTAGTGTTACTAAATAGAGCAGCACATAGAGAGATGTTTGCAGTAGAAAGAAGGAAGAGAAAGAATAAATAGCACACTAGCAAATAAAATAAGTGTTGCTTTATTTTCTTGACTAAATGGAGTCACTATATGTGTAAGTGAAATGGGTTATGTATTCAAGAAAGAACTTTCACTGTTTCAATACCGTACTCCCAAGGTTTGAAATCCAAGTGCTTAGTTATACATTTAAATTGCATAAAGAAATTGTTCCTTGAAATAATGAAACACTGAGACCCTTGCCTTTCAAAGGGAAAAGGCTCCAAGGGAGTTGAAGCCAACTCAGAGAGAAATATTCACAAGAATAAAAGTTAATATAAAGCTACAAAGAAATAACTTCCTTCCGCAAGCAAAGTGGATTCTGATAAGGAACAGGTCTGATTTTTCCAGTATTCCTTCTGGCTGCAGGATGTGGTACTACTTTTCAGCATATTCTCAGCAGAGGTGGATCAATACAACCTTAGTGATATCAGTGAAATAACAATAACAATTTATGTTATCTGAAGATCGGTCCCTTCATATTTAATGCTTAACCTATTCAGTTTCATCCTCAGTTTTTAATGGTTACTATTCCCAAAGAGAATTTCATGATCCATACTTGCTTTAACCTATTTGAAACCAAAATGCATGAAATCCTGGCAGATATCTCTATAGGAAAAAAAAAAAATTCAACCCCGTCACTCATAAAGCAGTACTGACAAATGGATTGGCAAAGTCTAATTAGAAATGCAACACTGATGCAAACCAGATGCAGAATGATATGGGCACTCTATCAATAGTGGTTTAGCTGATGTCCTGTTGTAAAGCTGATTGCCTGCTGATTCACAAACTTCATCAGACCTATTAATTTTTTTTTTCAGCGTATGAAAAGAAATTCTTTGCTCTAAATTTAGTTCTGTATAGCTAGGTAAAACTCAGATTAAAGTTATTGTTGCTATAGTACTTGGTTGTGGTTTAGTTTAAATGAAAAATGTATTTTCAGTTAATGACATCAGTAATAAGCATAACAATTAAGCTTTGGTTTTTTAATGTGGATATTGGTAAGGATGACCTTTCAGTATTATGAAGAGATTTAATTAAGAGCATTTCTGAGAGATTCAATGAGTTGTTTTTAAATATATGATATTTACAATTGGAGTCTTTCAATTAGAAGCTGTTCCTTTTTTTTGTTCCAGCTGTTTGGCCTAAGATGTGAGAGGGAGGATTTAGGAAACCACAGAAATATGTGAGGAAGGTGAAAAGACACATGGCTGGTGGACAATGAAGAACATTGGGATCAGGACATTGAGAGGATGTAAATGGAGCATGAGGGAACTGAGATCAGTGGAGGATGTAGGAGTAGAAGAGGTCACAGCAAATGGGAGACATCCACAGGGTCAGAGAGACAGAAGGTGTGGGTGCATGCAGTGATTAGGGAGATGGAGAACTGAGGTAACAGGAAGAAAAAAAGAACGAAAAATTGTTAATTTCCCTCATGTATTCTTACCATATCCTGTATAGACTTAACTCCCACACTCAAAAAAGTCCTTTTGCATGGCTACCATTCACAGTACATGATCTCTATTTGGGTCAGGCTTGTATAAAGTATGCTGGGGTTTAACCTTTCTCCAGCAGACTTTATGATTAGCCCAGTTTAAACTGGTGTTCATTAAAACAAATCATAAGCAGAAACTGCTGCCAATAGGGAGTTAATGTTGAAAGTATGCTTCAGTGGAGTCCAGCCAACAAAATACCCTTTTCCACACAAAAAATCATCACCTTTTGAAAATCCAAATGTTAGGGAGTCTGGTAATGAATGGTTCAAGACATGCAGCCAGTTCACAACTGAAATTTAATCCTTCCTTACTCACTGCTACCCTACTCAGCATATGCCCACCCATCCCACTTAAACGGTCCCAGAGTAAAGCTTGCAAAAAATGTATGCAAAGGTCAGAATAGCAAATTGCTATAAAAGGTCCACTGTGGGAATCAAGTATGACAGGTGATCAGTGTTAAGGAAACAAAGAATGTACTGTAAAGGCATTGCTCTTTCTCCCTGCCCCAAAAGGCCTTGAAATGCTCAAGCTCAATAAGAAAATCTAATAATGTTCTGCCTTATTAATAAACACACCGTTTTTATATTGCAATAGATTTCATTAGGACACTAGATTTGGCCTTCCCAATGTTAGTACAGGCTGCATATCGAATTGTTCCATATTTTTTGCCCATCTTGCAATGAAAAAGCAATATTCATTCTATTATAAGGGCAGGAGAATGACTAAATTATCTTATCACGCTACACATGTAGGTAAAAGAACCCTTTCCAAATCTGTTCTCTTTTTAGGGAGGATCTTACAGATCTCCTAAGACTGAACATGTTTTATGTTGTTCTCCTCTGGACAGAAATCAGACAAATTTCAGGCAGATTTTTTTTTTTTTTTTTTTCCCTAAAAGTAGAAAGCAAATGCCTCTGGCCAGCAGTAATTGCATTTGCAGCTCTGTAGTTGCCTCTGGGTCTGTCATGCATCTAACTAAATATCCTTTTTCTCAGTGAATCACAGGGTTTCTTTGTTTTCAGCTAGTTACAAATGTCTTGTGCAATGCCTGTCCTGCAAAGCTATGAAAAATACTTCATACATCGTGAATAAAGATGGCAAATTTAAAGCTCATACAGCCAGGTGCAGACTGCCCACTTTATGCACCTCATTTAGGAAATGCAATCCATTTTTCTATTAATTGTAGCCAGGTGACTCTTTGTTTAGTCTGTACAGTCAATGGAGAGAAGGAGACACCTCTTTTACACATCTTGACTTGTTCTTAACAGTGGACTCTACTCAAACCAGCTGGTTTTGGAGGTCATACTTAGATTTTGGATTCTTTTCCTGGAGTAATGAATCACAATATTACAGAAAGCCCTTCCTATTTGGGTCCCAATTCTAACTTTAAATACACAAGGAGATAGGATCTTACAATGACCCTGGCTGAAGCCTCCTAAGAGCTTTTCCTACCTTGTAGAAGAGGCTGCTTTTTCCAAGAGTGCAGAGGGGACCACACAACAGCCGTCTGGCCTCAAAGAAAATCAAGTGATCTCATTGTGCTTGTAATGCTCTCGCTGGGACACTTCAAAAATGAGTGATAGCTGCCCCAGGTTTTGATTTCATGGGCCTCTAAATTCCAAAAAGGAGAGGCAGAAATGATTCCACACCTCTGGAGGAAGAATGTTTCCTAGAATGTGTGACTCATGCTTATGGCTGTGGTCATCCCTTTGAAACAAAGCAAAGGAACAATGCAATCTCATAGTGCTGAAAAAGAGCAGAAAACTGCCTTTTTAAGATAAACTAACTCACAAACAGTGAATATCTGGAAAGCTCTGAGGGTCTCGAACTTCTCAAAATTTTCAGTCTTTTAGGTAGATAAAACCATTCACTAAACAGTATCCACATAATGTCAGCCAATAGCATGTCATTGTCTTTTATGGGAAGAGTGAAGAGTGATTTACAGTAATTACATACAGTTGTCAAGAGAAAGAAAATTTAAGACTGTTGATATGAATTTAACCCATTTTCTCATTTGATAAAAAAGTAATCTCTGTTGAGTAGAATTCAGTCGTCAATACAAACAAACAGTTTTCATTTTGTATAAAAAAGATACTTAATGATTTAGCACTCCAGTTCTTAGAATTCAAGATAGAGCATTTGTCAACTGCTTGATATAAATGACAGATGTTTATATGTAATAGAGCAGTGGAACAAATTTTGTTAAGAAGGGTATGAACCAGATGTTCACAATATTGGCTTTTTGAGAGGCAAATGTCTTTTTACATTGTCTATGACTCATGAGCCAAAAGAAAATGTGTTTATCACAGGAACTCACACTTGAGACCTTATCCTTTCAGCAGCAACATAAAAACGATAAAGCATTGGACATAGGAAAGTATCTAAACAGCTCCTACATTTTATACATACTTGTAGGACCATGATATGAAATTTTTCACATTTTATTTATCTGCATTATATCGGATTTAAATCTAAGCACAAAGGGTTTAAAAGCACTACTGCCTGCAACATCTGCTCAATTATTTTTAATCAATCATAATGAAATCTGGAGGATTTGGGGGAGTAAATATGACACAGTTCTTTGTTTTTTCTTCAGCTTTATTAATATGTACACAGAAAGCAAAGCATTTTAAATTGCCTGTGTTCCTCTAAATGATACCTGCTCACTATGCTGAGAAAGGGTTAAAAGACTTAATTTTCCTTAGTCCTTGTGTTACTTCTGGCAAAGTTTTTCTCCTCTGTTAATCGAATTGTGAATGGTAATCCAGAAACTGCAGATTTTACCCCAATTAACACTCAGAGTAGCTTGAAAAACAACAACCAAGACCACTTTAATTTCTACTTGCAGAATGTTGGATTTAATCCCCTGTTTTAGAGATTGAATTGGGGCCATAGAATAGGGAGAGGGTCCCTTGTTAAAATAGATTAATTCTTTGAAAGTATGCAAGAGGTGGATGGAATGGAAGAGAGTCCCCTTTGATAAACGTTCAGTATTCAGTTCCTCATTAGTCTGCTAAGGTTATGCATTTTGAGAGTCAAATGAATGTTGTTGGGCTAGAGAGACTTATTAACAGATGTCCATGACAACCTCGAGACAGGATGTTAGTCCAAGACCAGCAGTGTATCTAAAAACTTTCAGAAAATTGGCTGCATTTTGCAATCTTTTCACAATATTCTTTGTGTCTTTTCTAACCCCATTATATACTGTGTTGCTTATGGTCACATTCCACACCAAAAATAGAAATCTAAAACCTCTGAGACAACTTCTTTTGGCAAAAATGGTTATATGAAAGCTGAATTTGTCTTCCAACACACTTGACATAAATGGAGAACATTTTTCTTTGCACTTAGGGCAGTTTTCACAGGTGCTTAAAGGAATCTTAATCCCAAATAGTGGCAAGATAAATTCATACTTTCTGATTACTGTGTCCAAAATTTAATATGATAGATGGGAGGAAAAAAAAAAAAGAAGAAAAAGAAGAGAGAGGAATGTCTTGTTAATTGCAACATTACAAATTTTTTTTTTTAATATAACTAAGTATATCCTTCCTAGGGTATATGATTATTTTAGTAATTTGATGCTACCCTGTAATGCTTAAGGAAAATCAATGATATAGATGTCAAGACAGAGTGCAGGCTCCTTAGAATGTTCTTTTCAATCTGCAGGAAACAAAAATGAATTATCAGTGATGGTGATAGCCCATGTGATGAAAAACAATAAAAGAACAAATTATAGCTCAACACTGTTCATTCAAATATTTAAGGTCCTTATGAAAGTATAAGAAATGGGAAGAACATATGATTTTCTTAGATCACTTTCACTGCATGAGGCATTGGCACTGCACTTCACTGGAGTGCAAAAATGCCAGCAAAGCTGTAAGTCAGGTATTTGTAGTTTATTTTATTAGTACTATGCTGAACCGCAAAATAGATAAAACAGTTTTATGGCTTACATCTGGTTGAATAATAAAACATATGGCTCTGGAGTAAAGCATGTGCAGCTGTAATTTACTGTAAATATCCAACTCAAGATAGCTATGGAGATAAAAAACTTATGGCATGCACTCAAGGTTTATCCCACTATCCATCACTACTTGAATATTTATGATACTCCGACATTTGTGGTTTATATGTTAATTAACTACTTTTAAGGACTTTTCTTTAGGGCATTTTATTCTGTGTACAACAGATATGAGTTCATAAGCAGGGGACACTTTTTCTCCTAATATACTGGTTTAGCACATCCTTCATTACAGAGTGATCGTAATAATAGAGTTACTATTGATATTGTAGGACATTGTCCAATGTAGACTAAAATGTGACATCTTTCTAATGCTTTATTTTAAAAATCCTTCCTAAATCGTATTTTCCATGAACATGGATGAAGAGTTTATTCTCTTGTTTTTATTCTTTTGGGTGATAAAAAGAGATTAAGTTAAACAGGTTTTGTTGCTTTGGGGGCAATACCACTAAAAGTGGATTTTTTTTTTTTAATATTTTACATGCATGAATCAAGAATACTGAACCTTTTTGGACTCTTTTATACAATACTCAGGGATTGGACTGATAGGTAGTGTTCTTAGTCAAAATTTGGATTGACATTTCTTTAATCGTTTGATTGATTAGATGAGTTGTGTCTGAATTATTCCATCAGCTTGAGTTCTAGCCAGACTGCAAGATCAAAACATAATTCTGAATTTGGCATCTTAGCTTCAGAATTTATTTCTGTGACTTTGGACAGGGACTTATGTCATAGCCCAAGTTAGAGAGGACTATATTTCTGGTTTGAATCTGGGTGTGGACAACAGGGATTACACACCAGTGATAGTACAATCACTATGTCTGTATTGCAGTAAAATGTGGCATCAGATTTTGAAATTTGTATTGATTCCGATCAGCATTGATGCTAAAAGTTAGCCTCAACCTCAGTTAGTGCTGAACCCAGAAGAGAGCTTTATTATTCCACTATCCCATCCCAAGGGCCTCTAGCAGACCTTTGCTGTGCACCTAAATCTCCTTTCCAGTTATTGAAAGATCTCCGTAAAGGATTTCTCTTAGCACCTAGTATCTCCTTCAGGCATGTGTCATACCTGTGAATAAAGGAATACCATAGGCACACAGATGGACCTCTTTTCTTCCTCTTTCCTCTACAGGAAATAGTTTTCCTTATTTTCAACACCCTTGCAGAAGAGATGCCATGGCATTGAATATTGATTCAAGTTCGATAGTTTCCACCTTTCCAGACACAGTAGTGAGTGGTGAGATTATCTCCACATTTCCTTAGTGCAAAAGATTTTTGTTTGGGAATACAGTTGTGCTTATAGAAACTGAGCTTGCTGATCCATTAGTCAGTGTCAGAAGGAATATCAGTGACTGAAGTAGTGAAGGTAATTGCAAGAGAAGTCTGGAACAAGTGAAATATGAAACCCTGTATTTATCCAAAGAAGATTCCTGTAGTCAACATGAAACAGGGAGGCAAATATCATCTCTTAGTTTGACTGGAAAAAGGTCCATGGGTATGTGACTGCTCCTGCAGAGGGGAGAAAGAAAAGAGAACTCAGAAGTCTCTATGAGACCCGGAGACACTTCATCTGTTGTTGCAACTAATTTTTACTTTCCTGCACTGATAAATGCTTGTCCCAATACCTTAGTCCAATCAAAAGTCCATACCTGAAGGAGAATTCATTATATAGTGCAGTCTTTTGGAGTTGTCTCTGAAAAGCAGTTGCAGTTTTGAGGCAAAGCAAAATGCAATATGGATCCTATAAGTCAGGCGAAGGGTAATAAGCAATACATACCTCCACAGGAATTCCATATGCATAAGCAAGGACAGTTGCCTTTCTGTTTTGAAGGACATTTAATGACACTTTCTGTGAAATCTAATCAGCTTGTGTCCTTGCTATTTCATGCATCAGTTCTTCTCTTCTGTTACTCTACGGGATTTGCAGCACCCTGCGTTTTAGATGGACTGTGACCCAGCCAAGGATGTGCTCATGTGCGGCTCCGCTGAGCTGCAAGCCTTGTAAGAAGTGTTGGGTGTACCTTTAGATTCTTCTATGGAGTGATGTATTACTCCGGGTTAGCCATGGGGTTGAAGCTGTTTCTACCCAGGATTTTTTTGTCGTTTCTGTGTGTCTAAGTCTTGATGCAAATATTTTTCTCTTTCAAAAGAGATGGGTTTTAATTCAGTGAGGTGTCTGGCCAGAGATGTGCCAGGTGCGTTTCAGAGCTAATGCCACTGAATTACTGCTGCAATTTTTCTTCAACAGCTGGGGGGAGCAGGAGAGCCGGATTCTCTACCTGGCCCCATATCAAAATTCTCACCCCAATCACTTGCTATAAAGGAAAATAAGGAAATCAAGACCATGAAAATTAATCGAACAAGGAAGAAAGACTTAAAACCCCCCCAAAACATTGAAAGGCATTTCTTAAAGCAATTTCACAAGAAAATAAGATCAAACCCAAAGCAAATTGCATGCGACCTACGAACTCAGAAAAGCAATGATTACACAAGAGACTACACAAAAGACTATGCCCTATCATTAACTCTTCTTACTCAGCTACATTCTCAGTCAGTAATTATGACAATCATGAACAGAAAACAGATTGATCAATGCAGAATCTCTTGGAAGACAAAGGAGGAAAAAAACAACACATAAACCCAAAATAAAACAATAAGAAAATTCCCTTATCAATAAAATTTCTGCCAAGCTACAGAAACAAATGAAATGCAAATTTAACAAATTAACCATGTGATTAACACACAGTGGGATCACTTCAGGCATTTTGCTTTGCTTCTTGCCAGAATGTAATCCTACTGAGAGTTATTGCTGCATCAATATTTCCACAGTGGTATCATAAAAAGAATTCAATGACATTATAGAAACTGCAGCCCCCTACTTTCAAAGCTGTAGTTTGAAACAAATTCGTGTTTTAAACACTAAGGCACTTTAATACTACTTGCTATATACCTTAAAGGGCAGAAGAAAAAATCCAGCAGTCTTCTGGAGCCAATTGTGGGCTTGAATTTGACATCACTTTTATTCTGTTCCCCTTGAAAGCTGTCTTTGAGCCCGTGTTAGGATCAACCTCTTTAGAATGATAAAAGGCTCCCATCAGTACTGACTGGTCTGTAGGTTGGGATGCTAAAACTTAAAATGAAATGTATAAAACCAAGCATATACAGAATTCAGAAAAAAAACAAAAATCCCTTTCTGATGCGTGCATTTCTGGCCAGTGTTAAACATACTGTGTTAAATAATCCAACTCTTGGTTTCTTTAATTTGTGGGAGGAAGGGAAGTCTTCTGTGTGAGTATTTTAGGAAGCAGAAGTTCATCTCCCTCCTCTGTGAAAGCAGATCTTTAAAAAGGCTTGAACAGCAAACTGTATTTAAATCAATGTCACCAATGCCATTTAATCACATGCAGGCTTAATATTTAAAAACATTACTTGAAAATAATTTTCAAATTAAAAAATGAACAGTGGATTTTATTAATAATAGACTCTTACATGACTTTCTTTTTTCTTATTTCAGTCAGATGTAGGTTTGTGTCCCTGCATCCTTTTGCGTGCAGATGGAAGGAAAATGTAGTGCTTACTCAAGCCAGTGGGGGATGATGGCTTAGACATTTTTGTGGCTGGTGTCAGGATTGCGAAACATCTTTAGTGCCACTTCACAGGATACTTCATTTCTTTTTTCAGACTTTCCCTATGTAATGTCCAATTATTAGATTTTATGTGAGTGAAGCGATTTTCACTCTGAATGCATATTAAAGAGAACACATGTTTTCATTTTATGGACCTGTAACACTGAATCTTTACTAAAAGAGAGTAAAATACTTATGAAAGGTTGTTACAGAGAGTGCACAGAAAAAGCCGTCTGGGTCTTATTTGCCAATTCCTTTGAGCAGTTTGTCCTCCCATGTATCAATACACATGAATTTTCACTTATCATAGTTGCACTAAAAGTTGCTGCTACACTGGTAATCAGTAAAATCAATAGAGCCTTAACACAGATGGAAAGAGGAGTAAAGACCACACTCTCAGCCACAGTGAAATGCTGGGGATTATGGGTTGAGAGGGGGTTTTGTATGTAAATCTGAGAAAGGCTGCTGCTAACATAGACGTAATTCAGCACGAAGCCATGGCTCCCATGCACTGCACTAGCTGGTGCTGACCATTTTGGCTTCTTCTGCAGTAGTAAATGAAACATGTCTAAGACTGTTCTCTGGCCAGCTGACAGGGAACAGCTAATGCCAGTGCTATTAAACTGTTCCTTCTCTCCTGCTAGGAACTGTCTCTGGCCAATGTGAGCTCCCAAGCCATGCCCTGGCGCAGGCCAAAAACGTGTCACTGGGTGCGGTGGTGCTGTACTCACTTAACAGCATTTACAGTTGATTTTTATTGCCCGGATATGTGTCTGGGTTTGTCTCTTGGGACAATTGATTTTATTAGCTAGAACATAACCTAAACACTGAATACAAGCATGGGGTGCTCTCTTGATGGTTGACCTTGAGTTTATTAGGTGAAAATCTCTTATGTTTGTTTCTTATCTATGAAATGAACAAAGGCATTTCTATCCTTCACAGGCTACCAGGAGAATAAACACAGTCAAAGACTAGGAATGATATGATAGTGAGGCTTCTGATTTCTGTAATCAGAATAACTACATCCATTCCTGTCCCATGCTGTTTGTTCCATTCCAGAAGTTGAAAGGAATGAAGCAGATTAAAGTAGGATAGCGGGTTGCCAGCTCAGAGAATTCCTTTGCCATCTGGGGAAATGTGTTAAGTTTTCAGTTCTGCTTTCTCTACCAGATTGTGGTTACTGTTTTGGACAAATATGTGTAATACAGGAAAACAAATCCTGCCTTTCCACCATACTGAAAAGTCAAAATTTTATTAATCCTATAATTCTTTTAATATAATTTGTAAAGGAAAATTCTCTTCTTTTTAATAATCAGCCAGCCTAAATTCCAGCTTGGAATGTGCTCTTGTAGCCAAGGCATAAGTATAAAACCAGTGAAAAGGAGAGAAAAGATTTACAATGGAAATTCTGACAATCACTTTGCAATAATAGGGCTTGGAGACACCTGCTTTAATCAAGGTGGTGTGAATATTTAAAGTGGTCTATTTCTTGATTTTCAGTTCAGCTGATGAAATCATAATTTACAGTGAAATATTTTTTTTTCTTAGGAATGCATGAGGGAGAAAGAAAGTGAAAGATCCTAATTTTCTATTCACTTGGTAGAAATAGATTATAGCTTCTTTAACCCTATTGATTCCAGGGCTGGCTGATGGAGCTGAAGAAATTGCTTTCGTTTAGAAGTGATTCTTTTGACTGATAGTACAGTGCAGATACAAGGCTGGTTCAGGGTGACATGGTTTCTCTCTGCTGTGGGAATGATTTGCTAAACTTTCTTTGAATTTGATAGCCACTGGTGTGCTGTAAATAACACAGAGTAATTTGGGCTTCTGAAGAAAGACAATTGTTCATTGGGGAGGCTGACTTACACTACTTTGGACTTTATTTCCGTCAGTAGTGGAGTGGTGCTACTGATTTTCAGGTGCCATATACTGATTCTTGCCATGCTGAATGAAGATATGATACTGAGGATTACATATCCAAAAGAATCCATAATGGCAGGTGTACCTTTTGTCATGGTATAACCCCAGCAGGGAGCTCAGCTCCACTCAGCTGCCCACTCACTGTCCCTGGTGGGATGTGGGAGAAAATTGAAAGAGTAAAAGTGAGAACACTCATGGACTGAGGTAAGGACAGTTTAACAGGGAAAGTTGTGTGTGCACACAAAGCAAAACAAGGAATTAATTCACTGTTTCCCATGGGCAAGCAGGTGTTCAGCCATCTCCAGGAAAGTTGAGCTCCACACGTGTAGCGGTCGCTTGACAAACATCGTCAATGTCCCCCGCTTCCTTCTTCTTCCCCCAGCTTTACATGCTGAGCATGACAGGGTATGAAATATCCCTCTGTTCAGCTGGGGTCAGCTGTCCCAGCTCTGTCCCCTCTCAGCTCCTTGTGCATTCTCAGCCTGCTCATGGGTGATAAGGGTGAGAGGCAGAAAAGGCCTTGACACTGTGCAAGTGCTGTTCAGCAACAGCAAAAGGTGTCTACATATAATCAACAGTGGTTCCAGTATAACTCTAAAACACAGCTCCATGCCCATTACTCTGAAGAAAATTAATTCTACCTCAGCCAAAACCTGCAAACCTTTTCAAAAACTGAGTTATATCTTTGTGTGGGATAGCTTAGGAAGGTCCACACACTTCCAGAGTGCTGTGCCATTTAGTTTACCAGAGACTTGTTTCAGCACTGCAAAGTAGTTGGCATATTTAGAGAACCACGCTAGAGAGATATATGACTGACAAATTTATGTGAAGACCACATGTCTTGCATGCATTGTGAATTACATATCATGTCCTGTGAAGAAACTGGAGAAAAATGTATAACTGGAGAAAAAGAGTGGTGAAGTAAAAACAAGACTCTGTAAAGAGTTAGTGTTATCTAATGTACCAACACCATCAATAGTATAGGATATATACACCATAATCATAATTTTCATGTCAAAAGATTAGAATGCTAGGCGTATAAAGCAAAAGGAATGCTACTTTACTTGTCTTGGTAGCTTAATTTTTTTATCAGTACTGCTCTGTTTTACTGTTGTGTTGCATTCTTTATTTTTCCAGCTTCTTGGTCAGTTAACATGTTAAATACGGTAAGACTCATCAGTATCCAACTTTCAAGTTCATCTAAGCTTTAATATAAATTATAATGTTATAATATTTAGCCAAGTGGCTTTTTAGCTGGTTTTCCCCAATTCATTCCCAGTTGCTTCTCTGGCTACTGTCCATTATTTAGATAATAATATAAAGTTCCAAGAAATAACATGCAATCTCTACTGGGTGGAAAAGTAATTACTTTTTGACTATGGCCTAATTGTGCTGTTCAGTTCTGCACTGCTTTATTTGATCTGATTTGACCTTCTTATTCTGTGACCATAGAAACAGCTTGAAACATGTGAGGCATAGCAGTTAAGGATGTCTTTCTCTAATTCCCTGTGCTGCTTTCTTGCTGTTATTTCTTGTAATTATTTTATTTCACTAGATTTTTCCTCCTGTTCAGGTCTTCTAGTTTCTTACCAAGGTTTGAAGTTCTCTTTCTTGTAGTTGTTTCAATCTTTCCTCATGCTTTTCCTTGCTTAGTGGCTATTGATCCTTTCATTGGCATAAACATAATTATTCCAAACATCTATGGTCAATGAACATTACCTCTTCTTTGGTGCCCCAAACTGTCATACTAAACACTTTTGTCTACTTTGTTATCTGCAAAAAATACTTGTTATCCAAGTAAACAATAGTGACTTGTCTGTCCTGGACTTGGCTCAGCTTCATGGTTTAATTAAGAACTTGGATTTAATAGGAAATTTAGTAGTGTCATAAGCTGACAAATGTGCAAACTCCTTGGAGGACAGTAGTAACGTCCAAGATGGTCATGATAAACTGTGAAAGGAGATTTGCAAAGTAAAGCCAATATAAATAAAGTGTTATGCCTAGGAAGAAGGAAAAAAAGAAATAAAAGAGAAAAAATATGAAAAAGGGATTAAATAGCTGGTGATTAATATGTTAAAAAAAAAAAGGCAGAAGGCTACCTCGGATCATATATACTGTACTTTAATAAGAATTAATAACACGTGTCAATATTATACAGTCAGGAGAAATTCCGTAGATTCTGGTATGTGTGCCTGGCACTTGCAAACCCACATTAGGATGGGACCCCCATGTACACAAGCTTCTGCATACCAGGAGTCCTGGCTCCATACAGAGACACTGTGTCTGTGCCACACTGCTCTTTGGAGAATGGTGATGGTGGGACGCTGCAGTATCCTACAGCAAGCATTTATCAAATACAAAATCTTGCAGAACCCATTGTGCAACTACTGCAAAAGGAAAAAGGAATCCGGTTCAGGAATATACTGATTGGAATATTGTGCCCATGAAAGGGCAGGTAATTATTTACTTCCTGTTAGTGTTTAAGTTCCATCAGCCCAAGCTTCATCTGCCTATGCAGCTGTCACACTTCAAGAAAAAATGTCAAGAATCCATAAAACAGTATCAAGAAGCACAAGAGGTTAGGTAGCTGTCCTGTGAGGATGGGAACTAAAGAGGGACATGATTACATTCTCTTCTAATGTGTAAAAGATGCTGCAAAGATGGTGGTGGTTAATCGCTCAAAATCCTCCACTGATGGAAAGATGTGAAATATATTCCTTCAAAATTTCTAAGGAAATAGAATAGCTATAACAACCAAAAGAGCCTGGAATAAGCTTCCTAGAGAGACTGTGGACTCTAGTATACAGGGTTTAGGACAACACACACCCATTGTGTAGGTCTTGCCCTGCTACCATAGGATGGACTAACACTTTTCCAGCTCGATAAATGAAAAAAGAGACAGCATGAGACAATACCAAGATATCGTATTACTTGGCACTAGGATTGCATTATTTGTCTTCTGGGAAAGAAGACAATACACTGTCACATGGAGGAGTGGTTTTATGGATGTTACTGATCACAGTGTTATGGAAAAGCAGTGATGGAAAGGACCTCAAAGTATGCTTTGCTTCAGCCCTTCATAGTGGAGAAGATTCAAATCCCTCTGCTGCTTCAGAAGTGATGCAGAGCAGTGTGTTATTTACAATTCTAGATTGATTCATTCTTAGTGTTGAATTTGAACATTATTATAGATTCCTTTTACTGTTTTTTTTTTTTTCAATCAAAAAACCCCCTTTATTTAACTTTGAGAGCAAGTTACACCTCTGGGAAGCTACATTACTATAGCAAAAATTAATCACGAGCCTGCACTTCTGATTTTTTCATAATTTCATTAAAAAGATTTCAAAGTATGTAATTTTGGCATGTTTTTTTAATGCCTCCCCCCAATAAAAGGCCTGTTATTTAAATTACTTTTTTAAACTTTATGAAATATTTTGGTCAAATATTTTGCTAGTAGAAAAGAAAATTGAAATGAGGGATTTCTACTAAATAGACAGTAAAATCTCAGAAGTTTTTTATTCCAATTATGTTCTTTTCTTCCACCTCTCTTTTTTTTATCTGTTTCTGCAGTAATTTATACTGTTGTAAATGTTTTGTAATGATGTCCAAAATTAGTGACTAGCTTGCACCACCACAATGATTGAAGATCACAAAAATAAAATCTTTTAAGCTTCTCAGAAAAGAAGGGTAACGTTGCTTCCAGGATCTGCTAGTAGTTGAATAGTATGTGTTTTACCTTAGGAGGACTTCTGTGAGATAATCAAGGACTTGAATTTGCATCAAGTTACTCTGAAGACTCTGCCCTTTCATGCACACTTCCCTAAGCAAAAGGAAAGGTGGTTTACTGCAATCATCGTCAGCTATTATTCATCATGGTCTGTAAATGTATAGAGGGGCTGTTTAAAGACATTTCCTGCCCCAAAACTGATAATATAAATGCACACTCTGCAATGAACTCTTTATGTAACCATGCTTCAAAAATAGCACTTTATCTATAGAGAGCATCTCTGAATTAAACTGGTGGAGCAATAGCACCATTTTTGATGCTGTTGGGAGTCCTTGGTGCTTTTTGCCATCAAAGTGTGGAGTAGTCTTTTCTGGAGAAGTGGCCTGTGTTTATGTGTATGGTTGTGCGTGTGTAAGAGAGAGAGAGAGAAACAGAAAAACAGAGAAAGAGTAAGAAAGAGAATGACGGTGAGAAGGTAAGAAAAAGGCAATTAAGGAAAAAATAGAAAGAAGAAAAAAAAAAAGAGTTGAAGAGGAAGAAAGAAATTAAAAAGGAGAGGAAGGAAAAAATTAAGAAGGAAAGAGAAGGTATGTAAAAAAAAAAAAAGAAAAATAAACCCTTGTGTTTATGAATGTTTTACAGGTTTAGTTGTTCCAGAAGTGTTATTAGAATCCACACCAAGAGGTGTTTTGGGTCCTGGGGCAAATAGATTCTTCTCCCCCTCATTCCTCACCAGAAAAGTACCTGGGTGGTCCTACCATGACACTCCTCTCTCCGCAGTGCCCTCCTCCCTTCCTGCTTGCACTGTAGCACAGAAAACTTACGTACGAGGCAGCAGTGGCTGCCAAGAAGTGAGAGAAGCTGAGCCAAGCAGAGGAGAGGGCTGCAGCCAGAGGAGCAGTGGTTTTCTCCTGGCCCTAGTCCGTGCCAAGGGGAGCTGCCCACCTCCTCCAGGGCCGCTCAGCTCCCACCATGCCTGGTCTCAGCTGGTCCACCAAGCAATTCCTTCTCTGTCTGGTGTCAGCATATCCTCATTGGCATTTCCAGAGTTCACCTTATGTTCTCACTGTGCTTACAGCGGGCCTGAAAAGAAGGGCTTGGTCTAATTTCTGTGACTCGATGGCAGGTTGCTGTGTCCACCTGTGCCAGAGTGCAGCACGTCTGCTCAGTTTAGCCAGCACCACTGTGGCTCCACTCCCATCAGGGAGCCCAGGGAAGTGCCTGGAGAAATCACACGGCCTTTGTGTGTCCTCCCCACTTTCTCTTTTCTGTGGGGGACTAAGTGGTGGGCCTCCTGGATTATACAAATTTCTAGAACAGAATCCCCTCTCTCCTAGAGATTGGGTTCTTGAACTACAAATCAAATTTTCTAATCCACAGAGATCTGTTAGACTTGAAAAGATTTCATACTGTCACATTTTAGCATGTTGCAGATAATGATTTATGTGACTGAAAAAAAAGCCATTTTGTTCAACGAGGTTTCATTACACTGCAAAAACACTGATCATGATGGTGCCATTAGCCCAGTCACACTGGAAAAGCTTGACAATGATGCCTGTAAGTGAGAACACTGAAAACATCCTCCACTTTTTCCTAAAACATGAAGGGTATATTGATTTAGGGTGGTTTTTTTTTTTTTTGGGTGGTTTTTTTTTTTTTTTTTTTTTAATAAAACTGCCATATTCTACAAAACATAAGCTTCCCCAAGACAAGATGTTAATCTATATCTAATACATGTATAAGGTTAAATATGGCATGAGAGGCAATAGAGATTACTGTAGTTCTTTGGTTCACTGCTTTAAGGGAGAGAAACCTAGCACAAATCTAATTTTAAAAGGAAATTGCTGAAAGAATGGATGTAATAGAATGGATATAACAGAACAAGGTATTTAAAAATTCCATGCTCAGATGGATAATAAGCATTTCAAAATTATACCTGGCCACTGAGAAATGTGCACTTACTCCCAAGCAACTACTGCTCTTTAATAGTTACTAGCCAGAGCACTTAATATCTGACAATTTGATTTTTAGTATTAAGGTGACTTTGGTTTCAATTAAACTAATGCCAAATGATCTACCAGAATTTTTTTAAAATAAAACTGTGTATTTTTGACTTGAAAGAAGTCAAATACTAGACTTTGCCTGAGCTGTATTAGAATAATCAGCTTTTGAGGATGGTGAAGGAAATACCTTAATACCCAAACACTATGGCTGAAAAGCAAATATTGATACTTTCTGGGAAACAGGATACAAAATGAAAGACAAAATAGATTTCCATTGCACCGTGTCTCAAGTATTTTTACAAGCCTGACAGGGTTGATATGCTGTTTAAAGCACAAATGGAAAACTATCACAAAAAGCGGAAAAGACAGAGTTCATTTACTTTGCTGAGAAGACCTGTATCCAACATAACATGAGAAGATGCTAAATGATTAAAAGAAATACATGGTGCATTGGATCCAGGTTAAACAGCAAGCTTGTGTCTGTTGACCTGAACTGGTGCTTGAGGGTGACTTAGTCTGTGCTTGAGAGGTGACTAGATCAAACTTGATAGTATAAACCAGGATTTCAAAGAGACACAAAGACCAGCGGTCCCTCAGAGCTACTGCTGTTGGATTCAGTGGCAAAACTCCCACTGATAGAAAGACTGGCGTTTGCAGGACACGTCAGTTACAAAAGGACCCACCTTTTGCAAATTAGAACAGACATTTGCTATGTAGAAGTTTGACTTGCTAGTGAAATTGTTGCAGAGGGATTTGAATTCACTAGCTGAAAAAAAATGATAAATGTATTAAGTTGTTTTGCATGCTGTGACAGATTAAGGGTAATCTTTTGAAAAGCTCCTACATCTTATTTTCAGGAGAGTCACCGAGGTGTTTAAAGGGGCTTTGGATCAGTGCCTCAGTTAACCGGTGTCTGATTTTCCCTGTCAGTTGCTCCAACAGAGTCGTATGGCAGCCTGCAAGCTGTCTCGCTGTTCCTTGAGGAATCCCTTTCTGACTCACATCTTAGCAGCTCTGCATAATAGGGGAGGATTGTGCTCTGCACTCGAGGGGCTCAAGCGTGGCGCTTGTGCCGCTAGTTTGTGCAAGTGGGATGAAATCGGTGCACTCTACAACAGTTTCTCTTGGGCCACATGAGGTACCAAGTGTTGGTAAGTACTGAAGTTGGAGCGGGTGCTCCTGCAGTGTGCCAGCCCTGTTGTGCTGTTGCACGAAACACTGCGGACATTGGGCTAACAGTCAACTCATGACACTGCTCTTTCGCTGCTCTTTGTCTTTCTTACGGTTCCTCTTTTGCTCGCTTGTTCAGGCATCTTGGAGAAATGCAAAGATATTCTGCAAGGATAACTTGTGCATTGAACAAAGCAGTTCATTGCCATTAAAGCAGTTGCTCACGGAACACACACACGCAAGATAGCTAGGAATCACTAACTGTTAGGCTAAGCACGTATGTGCTCATCACCCTGAAGAATGAGTCAGCCCATTCTTGCTGCTGTCTGGACCAGTGTTATTGGCAGGCCCCAAAACACCAGAGAGGTGTCACCATCTCCAGTGATGACATTCATCCATTCAGCCTGGAACTCCTGTCTGGTACCTCGCCACACAAATCCTATTTCTGTCTATACCTGTGTTTTCCCTCCTCAATACTTGACTTATAGATGATACCACCTAAGAAAGCTCAACCTTGTCTGTAATTTTGGCCTTTCTTCTCCCTGTACAGTCATTCTCACAGCTTTTTCTCAGCAGAACAAGCCAGGGAGCAGGGGGAAGCTTGCTGTGGGAGCTATAGAGAAACTAGAGCATAAACCCTACAGCAGTGAAAATAGAGATTGATACAATGGAATAACTGCACTAAAAGAGTGACGTTCCTAATATATTTTTTTCCTTCTTCTACACTGTTTATGCATTGTACTGCATTATTGGGATCTCTCTTTTTAGTATTAGCCCTTATTTTACAGTTGTCCTCTGATGACAAAGACTAATTCTTGTTCCTGTTAATTTATAAATGTATACCAAAGGTCTGTTTTCCAAACAGGGTTGAAATGAGCAGGTAGCACGTTCCTTGCTCCATATTCTAAGCATTCTTTCCAATTATATTCCTCCCTCAAACACTCTCTCAAGGTCATACCTACACTGTTCGCCCATAGCTTTCTGAGTGCTTATACTTCTGGCTGTGTCTAAGCATAATTCAAACAGCACCACCAATCCTATCTAAAAAACCCTTTCTTGGTCTAAAGTTCACCCCAATTTACTAGAGGCCAGCAGATTTGTGGTAACTCACTTGGCTAGCGTGATGTAATTCATATTAGCACAGCTGCCAGTAAAAGAGGAGAAATCAACCTATGGCAGTGAAAAGTGGCTGACCTAAGCCATATTTGCATTAGGGGTTAAAAATACATACCTGGACTGTTCCTGGAAATTCACCAATGGATGCAATTTTTAAAATCCAAACTAGATTTTTAATGTGCTTATTCTTTTATCTATTTATCAGCTTCTGTGTCAAAGGGCTCTATCCAAAGCTTCAACTATACTCTAGATAAGGGTCAGACTTCCTTTCACAGCTTTCCTGCGTGAAGAGTAGCCATCTTCATCAACATTTTGCTCTGCCTAAGCCTAACCTATCAGCCTTAGTTATCTGTACTAGTAGTACTTATGCAAATAGGAAGACTGAATCAAAAAGGTAATGGCTTATGTGATTTATATACTATTTACTGTAGGCAGAATCAGTAAAATTAGATTAGTATAAAGAACATATTAATGCACTTGCTGTTATGTGTACTGCCAATTTTTTCTTGAAGACAGATTTTCTGAAATAGTCTTTGAATTGAGGATGAAAATGTGATATGGGAGGCCTGCTAAAAAGAAGAGTACAAGGGTGCAAAAGAATTCATTATATTTGTTGAAATGAAAGGAATAAACTGAAATAAGAAGCATACCACTGATGCTTCTCATGACAGGCAATCAGACAGAGAGGCTGAGTCCATCTGAAACTTGTAGGTGCCTCAGGAATTGAGCCAGTGCAATTCTCTACAGGTCAGCAGGGGATAATAAGAAAATCTGTCAAACTTGAGGGAAGAGTCAACTTTCTAGACCACAAATCTGATCTGAGCAGAGTTGAGAGACAAAGAGTTCAAAAGGTTAATGCCGCTATGCTTATTTAAGTGAACGTTAACACTGTTGTGAGAAAACAGATGGAGAAGATCTAGAGGAATTATTTGACTGGTTAGGTTTGTAAAACAGTGAGCAGAGCGACAGACATCTTAGGCATAGAAGCTTGCCACAGTGAAAGTGTAAGATGAAGTCTTCTTTCTCTTTTGCTTCCAAATAGTTTGGATTAATGGCCTCCCAATCATCACAATTATGTGCTCCTATTTAAGAAATCAGTGGGGAAACATCTGGGTTTTACATAACATTTACCATCATGTCTTTCATCAGATAAATTAACAGCTTTGTTTTGCAGTGGCTGTAGAAAGAGACAAAAACATTGGAGCACAATGCTACTTACCATTTTTCTGTCAAGATGGAGCCACTATTAGGGATGCTACTATCAGCGATGATCAATGTGAAGCAGACATATTTACTGGGAGTCTGTTTGAACACAATACAAGGGAACAAATAGCAAGGTGGGGCCATTTTGTGGATAGATTACAACCTATTGCTCATGACCTGCCTTTATTACATCCCTTTCTTTCCATCTGAAGAGAAGAGAAACCCAAATAACAGCGGGTTCTGTTGCTCTGATGACAGCTTGAGAAAAAGTAATAAGGAATTCCTACAGCTATAAAAACAGAGTGAGGAAAGGGTGCCAAGTTACCCTTGGAGCTGTCACTCTTTGCAAGGCTCCTTTCTTTTCACTTACTTTTGTATAATACTTTATGGCTAAACAGCTATTTTTATAGCCAGATGAGGACATAACTCATCCTTTGAGGAGTCTTGGAGAACTGGCAAAGAATTTCTGGTAAAACTTCAGATGGCAAGTCTTATTCCTCATCTGCTTAGATACTGTGTATCTTGAATTCTCAGGAATCTGAAATTATGGATTACCTCATGTTTATTGGATCCATTCTTTGGGCTTGAGCTATGTCCATTTTGAATAATCAATGAATCCCAAAAAGTGATTTTACATTTTTTTTTTAATAACAATTTGTCCTTCAAAAATAAGGCAACAACCTGAACGCAGCTACATCAGAATATGTGAATTGGTTCTGAAAGCAATACCATTTTATATTCTTCATTCCTTTACATTCTATTTTAACTTTTTGTTTTCTTTTCCATAAGGCAGAAAAAGCCAGAACTGGATGAATATTGAACAACAGTATTCATGAACATTCACAGGAATTTGAAATGGCTGTTTGATCTCTCCATATCAAGGCCCCTTGTTATCTGCTGCTCCTGCGGTTTCAGACAGAAAGTTTTTTGTTCCTGAGGAGGTTTGAGGAATGGTTGATTTGTGTGAATACCCGTATTTGCATGCGAACGAGGCTACTCCTTTACAAACAAGAGCGTTCATTATTCCTCTCTTTAAAAGGATACACTAACCCAATTAGTGAGCTGGAAGAATATCCCGTGACCTAGCTAACCAATAACATGCCCCAGCTAGGAGGCTGTGAATACTTAAACTGTGCAGTATCTGAACCCCCATGTTGGCATTTCCCAAACCTTTGAAAGTTGAACCCTCTCTTTAGGAAAAAAAGAACAATTGCACTCTTCACCCCTCCCATGTGTTATTAAAAGCATACCGAAGAGAACAGAGGCTCAGAGAAGTCTGTGTGGATCTGTGTGTTCAGAAGCTTCCCCTCCTTCCAAAACATGCTTTGAACAGTGTAGAAAGAAACTTAATGTTGATGCTTAAAACCAAGTTAGTGAACTCCTCTTGAAGCCGAGTGCCATCACACCTCTACAGCCACAGGCTTTCTGCAGACTCAGGCAGGCATCAGTTACACCCAAGTAACATTTACAGCACAGCCTATGGAAGAAAATCTGAAGGACTGAGACTGTTCATCGACATATTTCCTCATGTTCTGATTGTAGTCAGATGTAGACCACCTTTAATGATGCTGACAAAGGTTAGAGTCTACTCACCTAACTTGTGCAAATGCTAATTTCAGACAGCAAGTACATTAAAAAAAAAAAAAAAAAGGCTCAGAGGAATCAACAGGATCAAGAGGCATTTCGCATTTTGGAGATCAGACTTAAAGCCTATTCACAAATGATTCTCAAACAGAAAAAAGGTTGTATTTGCCATGAGTATTACTGAGGGTGAATAATCCATCCAGCTGTGTTAAGTAGCATCAGAAAAAAAGAGTTCTTAAGTTATTTTTGGCTAAGTTATACTACATACAAGGAGGTTTATATGGTTTAGGTAAGATCTGGAAAGGTATCCAAACTTCTGAATTTATACTCAAGTTTCCACACCTCTAGGTTCCAGGTAAAAGGGAAGATTTACCGAGCCTGGCACAAAATTAAAAAAGTCTACCTAATAATCATCCGTACTCCCAACCTTTTCCACACCACAGCTGCTATTTACCTCCCCCTCCTCCTTTTTTTTTTTTTTCTCTAGGGTTTTATTTTTTTCCCCTCCTCCAGTTTAACCCCTAGGATATTTAATTAATTTTCTAAATTATCCTCTTTTTATCTCAGCTTCTTTAATAACTGTTACTTTACCCCACACTGTTCACTTTATCTTATCATGTGGCTCTTTGCAGCTCGGCCCCAGCACCTCATCTTTCATCACCCCACCTCTTTGTTCCTCTTTATAGTGTCTCCTCTTCATACATTGTTGCTGCAGCTGAAAGTATGACATTTCCACACTGTTCCCTGGGCCCAGGAGAAAAGCAAATATAAACCAGTTGCATTCCAGGGGATGATGCTGGCATGAGAATGTATATAGGCACTGTGTTAAAGCAATGGTAAAACAAGACCTCCATGCTCGCTGTAGAAATACGTCACATAGGTCTCATTCAAAATAGGATTATACTCTTGTCTCTGAAATTTGAACTTTTGATTTTTTAGCATTGACTTCTATCTTTGACTCATATTTGTTCTGGGTTTAAATCAGAGAAACTTGATGTATCTTATCTTACTTTAATGACAAAATGTACTAACTTAACACAGTGAAAATTTCAATGATTGTGGTAGAAAATTTACCTGATTTTAGAAGCTACCTACCAAAATCTTCAGATGACTGAGGACTACAGCTGTAAGGCAGACACCACATAGCTCAGAGGAAACTGAGAAAAATATCTCTGAAGTTGTTTAACAGAGGAGAAAAAAAATTTGAAGGTTCCGTATGTTTTTTTCAGGGTGTTGTGTCACTGGGATCTGTAATATTACCCCCAGAAGGCCCTTCTGACTTGCTGTCTTCCCCAGCCCATGATAAGGTCACTTAGTTATCCTGAAACATCCCTGATTTTTTTTGCAGTCACATGATATAACTTGGAAGTTAAGCTTGAATACCCTTCTTAGGACAAACAGAAAAGTATGGCTATTAGGAAGCAAATAATCTGATCTTATTTCCTCTTCCTTGTGTATTTCCTCCTGTTATCTTCTCTCTCTCTCTTTTTTTTTCTTTCTTTTTTTTTTTTTTGTTTTTGTTTTTTAAAACTAGATAGAACTTATAAGCACAGTATATTGGTTTTAAATTACTTACACTGTTTTCATGTATTCCAGAATTCCTTCTTTGCCTGGTTTCAGGTTCTCTGCCGAAAGAATGTACCTGCATAATTTTCAGTTCAGTCTTGTCTTTAGCTCCACAAAATGCCTTTCAAATGGTTTTAACTAATAAACTTTAGTGATAAATAATATAGTGTATGAAGTACATATATTTCTAGCTTTTCATAGTGTCCCTATATTTTTCAATATTTTAAATGAAGTGAGGGGTTTAAGATTTATAAGCTAACCACAAAGAGCCATTCAGTTGTTAAAGAAAATAGCGCACGGAACGGCTGTGCTCTTCTAGCTACATTCGTTCAATTTGCTTTCTCAAAAACACACGAAAGATTCCTGTTGCTGGATGATCCCATCTCTCTGAGTCGAAGTGGGATCAAGATGGGAATGTTGGCCAATTTCTCCCCAGCCTTTTAAAGTCACCAGACAAAAAGAAAAAGCTTGTTCTCCAACACTTTCTGAACTTTGAAGAAAGGCTTAAAATCTCTCCATCTCACCATTGGTTAGAATGAGGTTGCTTGAGGACCTTAGCCAGCCCAAACATTGTATTTAAGCATAAACTGTTTATACTTCTGTCTCCTTCCTCTCCAAGGTCTTCTGGAAGTTTTGGAAAAGTTAGCACGTCTTCTTTAGAAAGTCTGTCCCAGCATATTGAAAGACATTTGTACATGTCATTTATACCTGCCTTCTGTGAAGACTCAGAACTGCAGGGCAAAAAAAGCAGGATGAGATTGCCTTGCTAAGACTGTTCCCCTCTTTTCTGTAAAAGTTAATATAAATTTCTGTGTAAGCTATTTCAGCTATTGAATAGACAAGGCTGTGTGTTGTCACTGTAAAACTCCTTTACCAGCTAAGGAGAAGGATTCTGAGATGTTTTTCCCCAACTTCCAGCCTCTTTGTATCCTGTCTGCTTCTGCCAGCAACAGCATGGATCTGTATCTGTCTGTTTTGCACACCCAAAGTTCCAATATTTCAAGCTCAGAGAAATATTTCCTCCCTCGCCATCAGCACTCCCACAATAAAGTGGCTCTTGTAAAGCAAATGGAGGTTTTTGGCTGAGGGTGAATTGCATTCCCCTTCTAAAGAGAATGAAGACGCTCAAGAAACAATCATAGCTGTAATGATTTAGCAAGTGGTACTATTTTGCTTTAAAAAAAAATGGTCAAGATAGCAACAACAGAAATTCCCCAAATACTAGCTTAATTGAAATCTTCATGTCTGCTTCAAATAAAGCAACCATCAGCTCATGGAGGACATTGCTAAAGGAGTTCAGAAATTCCCAACCACTAATTCTGTTTATACAAACCTGGATGTTTCAGTTCCTTCACTGGAAATACACCCAAAATGATCAGCTCCTTGCTCTCTGTTTTGTAATCTTATGGAGGTTGAGAGTTGTCCTGATTTTGGGTAGGATAGAGACGATTTTCCTCTTAATAGCTGGTATAGCCCTGTGTTTTGGACTTTGGATGAGAATAATGTTGATAACACTGGGATGTTTTAGCTGTTGCTGAGCAGTGCTTGCACAGTCAAGGCCTTTTCTGCCTCTCACTCCACCACCAGTCAATAGGTTGGGGGTGCACAAGGAGCTGGAAAGGGACACAACAGGGACAGCTGACCCCAGCTGACCACAGGGATATCCCATAGCTTATGGCATCATTGCCAACAATAAAACTAGGCGGGACTGGCTGAGAGGTGGTGGCCCAGTGCTTGGGTACTGGCTGGGCATTGGTTGGGGCATGGTGAGCAATTGGATTGTGCATCACTTGTTTTGCTTCTTTTGTCATTAATATTATTTCCCTTCCTTTTTTTGTCCCATTAAGCTATCTTTATCTCAACCCATGAGTTTTACTCTTTTTCTCATTCTCTTCCCCATCCCAGTGGGGTTAGTGAGTGAACAGCTCTGTAGTGTTTAGTTGCCTGCTGGCTTAAACCACAACAGGGATATAAAAGCAAATCCTAGTATTTCTTCTGAAACAGCCCCTTTCACTTTATTTCAGCTCACTTACAGCAGAACTGGGCACTGCTCCTGACTGAAACCTTAGGGCATTTCTGAAACACTAATAAGTACTTAATTAACAACAATGAACATTCTCTGAACATTCAGAACTGAAGCATAATGCTAATTTCAATAAAAGAAATGAGATATTTTATTTCTACTGCGCTCAATGAAACAAGCTTTGCTGGCACTATGTTAATAGTGAAACTACTGTTGATGTAAGTGCAGGCAGGACTTTGCCCATAGTTCTAATATAGCATGTTTTCAAATGTTAGTTTAGCTTGGACAAAAATAATCTAGAAGTTAGAACTGTTAGTACCTGGAAGGTGACCCTAATATGTGTGGAAGCCTTACTGAGGTCCTTGGAAAGTGGATATTGATGACTTGGTCCAGGGTGATTACATTCTGATCCATGTCCTTAACCCCAAATAAGTACCTTTAGGACAACTGTAACAACAAGAGCTTAAAGCAATTTACAGCAACAGCAAAACACTCCACTGGGGAACAGCATGACATCTAACAGCTTTTTGCCTCCATTCCCACAGGGCCAACTTGAAATGCCTTGGGGGAAGGACAAGCTATTCTGGCTATGCCAGCTGTTCTCCGTAGCATCATTATTCACTGGCACAACTAAGAGTAGTTCTGAAAATGCTCTAACTTGCACAAGGAGTTGATGTCTATGTAGGAGCTTTCAAGACCAAAGAAGTGGGGGACTGGTGGGGGCTGGTGGAAAAATCGTCATTCTAAGGGTCACTAAGTGCTTCTCTGACACAACAGGAGTCTAGTCTTTAATGTAGCACTGAAAATTAGATGAAGAATTTTATTTCCACTCCCTTGCATCAATCATTCTTGTTTCCTGTGCAAACACAGACATTTTTGTCATTAGGCTAAAAATAAAACCTTTTGAGAACTCAAGCAACTGGTCTGTCTAGTTCTTTTCGTGCAATGTTTTTTCTGGTAGTAGCAATAACAGGATGTGCTGACCATTTCTCAGTGTAATAATCTGGTCTAGTCACTGATATAAACAACTTGCCCTTTGACCTTATAATTTATTCACAGCAGGCCTAATCCAAGACATCTTAAGTAACAAAAATATTAATAAATAATTTCCTATTATAGGCACTTCCCTGTGTAAAGTGTAATAACATCACAAATAGTGTCCTGTGGAGATAGGTGTCTTTCACAGAGCTGACTAAGGTAATATTGTTATCACTGTTGCCTTTCCAAATAAATTCCACTTAAAAGCCTAGCATGATTATGGTGCTTGCTCCAGTGCATGAGCCTAGGAGTCTAAAGTGCTGTGCAAAAGGCATGTTCATGTTTGGGGTAACTAATCCTTCCTTGCAAATTGGTTGTGCTAGTAACTATAATGTATGCATACGAAAGAGAATTTAAAAAGTTTGTAAG
The DNA here is from genome assembly GCA_013397935.1 of Dasyornis broadbenti. Classification (NCBI taxonomy): domain Eukaryota; kingdom Metazoa; phylum Chordata; class Aves; order Passeriformes; family Dasyornithidae; genus Dasyornis; species Dasyornis broadbenti. Next base: position 2,416,337 of record VZRN01003893.1, on the reverse strand, counting down.
AGATGGAGGGTCCACTGTCGTTTCCCTCATTCCCGCCTTATTTCCTCTTTATTCACCGAACTCTCATCAAGCCTTTCATTGCCCTCCTCCCCTGCTGATTCAAGGAAGTGTTTTTGAATGGTGCTCTCTGAGTTAATTTTAGGGTTTAGGTCTGAACGGTCCATGTTTCTGTTTCCATCCTGATCAGGAAATACAAAGCCACAGTTCGTATTCATGCTCAGGTTTGCAAAGAACCATTTCCCCAGCACTTATTTTAAGTCTTGTTCTTCTGGGAGGAAAAACCCTTCCAGTTTGAAATTAAGCCAAATTAGTTTCCCCTTCCTGAAGTAATTCTTGCTTTTCCATAAAAAAAAAAAACAAAAAAAAAACAAAAAACCACAACCAACTGAAAGTCAGGAAAACTTTAATCTATGTGCAGACCTATATAGATGCTCATGTTTTGTTGAGAAAAATAATGAGATTGCAAGTAAAGTTTCTGAACCTTATCTCATATACATTAGATTCACAAAGGGAATTTTAGTTCTACTGGAAAACTTTTCCCTGAATGATAGGAATATATGTTTAAAGTGACTCATTACTGTAATAAGTTATAACACAGAGTGTGACTGTAAGGAACTGCCAGTTTACTCAGCTACTCCAGCCATCCTGTGGGCTGAACACTCATTGCATTTGTAAGGATTGTGCCTTTTATATTATACACAGGGAGTTGTAGTTAGACTATTGAAAATAGAAACTGATGTCTATGGGGAGACTGGGTATGAGACAATGTTTTATGCTGTACAAGCTGAAGGCTTGTTAAAAATTTCTTTTTCACACACATTACTTCCATGCTAATGCATTAACAAACTGTGGTGAAATATTCATCATTTATAAATAAACATTACAAATAGTCCCAGAGAATATATAAGGGGAGACTGAAATTGCAGCCAGAGTAGGAGTTTGTCACTAGCCCAGTGCTGATACAGTTTAAGAGGGATCTTGTCAGAGCTGCAACCCTGGGAGCCCATGTAAGAGTGTATGAGTCAACATCTGTAAGCTGGCTGGCCATTGCTAGAGCATTCTCACCTGATGCCTGTAATTTTAACATCTCAGAGGGAGAAAAACCTGCATAGAACTTCTGTCTGGGGCTGAAAGATGGTAGCTTTGATTCTTTGTGCTCACACCAGCTTCATGACTGTTATTTTCTGGGACATGCTAACTTCAGTGGAATTGTCTGAGCATGCTTGTGGAAAACCAAGTCTGATGCTCCCATGAGAGCTGGAATAGATGACTGATCTTCCATAGCTTATACCTCTTGAGGGAACAATTTACAGAATATGGGATATGGGAGATTTATTTGGAAACCATATGAAAACATTTATGTGTTGTTTTCATGGGTCTGGGATTAATGTAACAAAATATGATACTCCATATTTGTTGGCAGGATGGTGTTGAAACGGAGGGTTCACCATTCTATGGATTCATCAAAAATGTTTGGAGTTTTTTTTCCAGTACTAGAGTGTGCTGAGGACCAAACATTTACAACATTAATGGACTCTCACATAGCTCAGTTAAAAAGGCTGGTTTTCATTAAAAAAGCCCCAAACAACAAAGTAAAGACTGGCCTGGGATACAGCATATGAAATGAAATGAAATCATTTGGGACAATGTTGCCATGCCCTACTAAAGTACTTTTTCCAGGATCCGGTTGTAACTGGTAATTCTGGTAAACGATTTATGTCCGTGTAGCCTCTTTACTGAAAGCACTAGACTGGTGTGACTTATGTCAGATTAGGTCTGATTTTATCATTTTGCTTTGACTGGTCAGCTTGAGGGGAGATTTAACAAGGAGCTGCCCTGCTGGAAGAATCTATGGTCTCATCCGAAGCCTCTGGAAGTGCACACTGAAAAGCTAACCCCCTTTCCCACGAGAGTTTGCATCACGCAGTTCTCTCTACTGGTGTCTGTGTACCACAGCACACAAGCTCCTGAGTGAAGGCTCACAGTGGCTTTGCCTGTAGGTAAAAGTAGTTTTAGTTTTCCTTGTAGGGATTGCAGCTGAGTTCACTGCAGAGATTTAATAAAGAATGATGATCTATGAGGATGCTTCTCTTCTTTGAGCACCTGTGAAAGACGATTAATTGTTCCCCCTAGAAATATTTTTAAAAAATGTTTTCTCACCTTCCTTTTTCCACCTGTCTTCTCTGAGACTACATCTGAGCTTAGAATTTGTCACAAAATGTAGGTGGTGGAAATGTCTTACCTGCTGCCACACAATTGCATTATTTGGAAGAGGAAACTGGGAAAGAACTTAGATAGCAAAGTAAAATGAGTACAGACCCATACCATAAATTGTACCAGACATTGTCTCTCTAGATTCTTCCTTTTTCTTTAATATCACAGAAATTAATATAATTAGATAATATTCTCAAATACATTTTGTGAGCACAGGAGATAGACAGAAGGGCCCGTCTGGACAATGTTGCCAAAATTTCAGCTATACAGAGTCCAAAGGCCATAGGGGCCTAATTTTTCCTGGAACAGAAAGAAAAGTTAATGTGATATTTTCTGAGAGTAGTGTGCATGTTGATACATGCTAACCAGAAACCCTTTGGTGATAGTTATATGAGTCTTCTAGGGAAGACAGATTAGAAAGCAGCAGATTGTTGTTGTAGGGCCAGGTGGCCCCAGGCCAGTGAGGACTACATGATTAACACCCCCAGTGAACCTGTACCTTGCACTTCAGATGTAAAGTACCTGCCTTCTACTGGAACAATGAATTCAGAATAAAGAGGAGGATGCTAGAAGTAGTGAAAAACTCTCAGGGGAGGGAAGAGACCCTCAAGTAAAAGAGAAAATGAGGCTTATGACAGGATAGTGTTCCCTCCAACAGTCTGGGTTACTTGGACATATTCTGTGGTAAGCAGCTGACATTTGGATCTGAATCTTTCCTTCTAGGGGACTCCATGGAGCAAGTCCAGGTCCTGCTGCTCTAGCCAAAAAAGTAATAGCAACTCCAGGATCCTAGAAATCACGGAGTTGGTTGTGACCTGGCACAGTTGACTCACAAGAGAGGAAGGTGCCAGTGCTCAGACAGCATGTCAGGCATGTCAGCTGGTGAAGGAATTTGTTGGCATTGCACCCCAGCTGGTGCAGATACTTGGCATTTTAAAATTTGATGGAGGTGCTGTAATACCTAATGTATGCTGCATCTCCAAAATTGCTGGGATCTGCCGTTTTTTCTGCAAATAGCAGCACTTGCCCTAAAAGTGCATGAAAAGGTTCTGTTTTATGGGAGTATTTCTGACACATAGCAAGCTGGGTACGACTCAAAGCATGCTATGCTTAGGGAATGAGACTCCTGAGGATGCTACTATAGCTAATATAATTCTCTGGGGAAGTATTCAAAATATATGTCCTAAAATAAACACCTGCTTACACGGAGTCTTTTCTACTGCTGCAGTTCTTTCACACGAACACTGTCTTCTAGATTTAATTCCTCAAGATTTTAATAAATTTTATTGTTGGTGTTTGGTTTTTTGTGTGGACTTTTTTGGTTTTTGTTTGTTTGTTTTTAATTCTTTCATGCTTTCCACAGCTTTTCAAGAGCACAGTCTTTGGTCTTACTGTGCCTTTCATAGCTGAAGCCAGGGGGTGTCTATTAATTGTTAACTGGTCAAAAACGAACAGGACCTATTAATTGCCTGGGCCTTGCAAGTCCTAGGCTTCCTACTATGAGAAGGAGCAAGCTGGCCTGTTGCAAGGCTGTTTCCACCTTATGCTTCTGTCTGATTTCCAGTATGTGCTGTAAATATGGTAGGCACATGTGTTTATTTCCCTTGTGAATCACGGAAGAACACAAGCGTATGCTGAATGTGCTGCTATTGTTAATTTTTATGCAAGTGTTGTATTTTCTTTATTAGGGTGAGATGTATCTTTGACTGTAATGCACAATCATTTCCCTATGTACAGATGGCTGTCTCTAAGTAGTCAAATCTTTTTACAAGCTTTTCTGATAGGTCTCTTTTTTTTTGTATGAGACACCTTTTAATTCTAAGGCAAAGAATACAATCCTTCAAATGTTACATAAAGGAATCAATAATCCTTGTTTCTCCAGTGATACTGACTTTACAATCCTTCATTAAATAGATCAATGCATTTCCATCACAATGTTATTCTTATTTTACTGCGAAATTAATCATGAGTCTATCTTTTCTGAAAATTGCATAAACTGGTAAAGAAAAATCAAACTTAGCCTTTATGTTTCTTTCATATTTGAGGGAAAGTACCTTATAGAATTTCTGTTAAGATCTGCAATAAATGTTAAATCCTTCTGCTACAAGAGGAGATCTAAGAAGTCTCCTTCTTTTAGAGAAACCAAGTTTCTCTAAGCCACAGAAAACTCCAAGATTATTACTGAGTGGCTACAGAATCCAGTTATTTCAACTAAATTGCAGCTCTCAGGGTTTGACTTCAACTGTGACTGCACTTTGCAAATCATATGGTATGTACAATGGAACCAGAAAAAAAAATCAGTAACAATAAGATGGAAAAGACCTTAGAGAAGTAAATTTCTATGAACAGGTTGGTGTTCACAGTGCTATCTAAATTAGTCTTCTAAGTGCTGCCCTTTACTGCTATTAAAAAAAAAAAAAAAAGAAAAATAACCCCAAACAACCAACGTTCCCACAAAAACTTCAGTAAAAACTCCCCTTATTAACCTGCTGCCACTAACATTTCCTCCCTGGATCTCTTTGGCTCTAACCCACAAGAACATGGCTCCTACAGCAATCATTACCAGTGAGGAATTAAGCCACAATGCATCAGATGAACTTCAACAGGGTTATAGCACTTCTGAATATAAAAGGTCACCAAAATTGCTAATGGTTAATCTGGCTGCATTAGCAAGGAAAGGAGAATGTTTTGAAGGAAAGCACTAAAGTATCCAAAACAACCCTTATAAGAATAGTAATATTCATAAAGGCAAAATATCTGTTAACTCATTATTTAATTCTATGACTGAAAATTTTTAATAAGAAATGTCCTTTTTTACTAGATGTCTGTGTTTGGTTCTGTTTTGAATTAGTCTTAGCAAGTCTGGGTTTTCACTTGCTTGTAAAACTGATAAAAGAAGCTTTATTTGTGAAAAGCAGCTGCTGGGATTAATTGTTCCATGTAAATAGTCAGATATTTAAGGTTTGGTAGAACCTAATCTGCAGATGCCTTTTTTATTTGGGAAGTTTCCTGATGTAAAATACCTCTTGCACTTTTGTTAACAGACTCCTGCTAAAGAAGGGTAGTTCCTTACCCTTGACATTTATAAAATACTAATTCTGCCCTCTTTTTTCATGCAAAATTTCACTTACATTTACTTAGTATGTAGTTTGTATACATTTATAATAATAAGTAGAAATAAGTAAAATGAGTAAGGAACTTGTTATTCTATCATTTATTATCTCTAAATTACCATATCTAAATTATGTAGAAATTGATATAACAAGTGAAATAAAAATATTTACTTTTGAAGGTATTTTTTTTTTTGCTTAACTTAAAAACATCTTAGAGAAGTAGACTTAAAAACAAAGAGAAGTAGAAAGGGGAAAGAGAATTGGAAGACAAAGAGATTCCTCAGGTCAGATTTTTGTTCTTTGTATAAAATGCAAATTGAGAAATGTAGGGGGTTATAATGTCTTGAATTAAAGCAGTATCTCCCTCCTTTTGCTGAGCCTTATGTGTTTAAGGGACTTACTGGCTTCTTATGGTGTCTAGGAGCTGCTTTTGCAGTTAAAAAAGTGTAAAAACCTTCTGCCAAACTACCTTGGTTTTTTGCAAGGATCAAGGAAGGATTTTGTTTGTTTGATTTTTTTAGAGATGGATTGAAAGATTTTGAAAGGTGACAAGCCAGTCAGCAGGGTTTGGACTACTGAGATGATCCTTGATAGCTGATAGTTCAAGAAAATGCTTCATCGAACAGGGCTGACAGGCATCTCTTCACTCCTTTGAACCTTCAGAGCTGATAAGGAGGTTTTAAAAGATGTTATTTGTAAGAAAATTTGTTTTTCATGTGCCTCTGATTTATAGGTAGGGGATTTTCAGTATAGGAAACAGAACAGAAAGTGACTGTGTCTTCATTTGAACAAGGGACTAATATCAACGTCAAAAAGATCTGCCTTTCAGCAATTTTGTTAACAAATCCAGTGGAAAAAACCAAACAACTCTTTGAAGCCACTTAGAAAACTCTGTCAGTAGCATGTGTATGTGTGAAATCAGCAGACTATTCATAGGAACTTTGTAATTAATGATTGAATATTTTGAAAGATCTTGTTAGTAGCAATCCAAGTAGTTAAATGGAGAAAAGAATGGTGTGTCCATGGTTCACCACCAAGACAGATTGTGGTTTTACAAAAAATTCAGATGTTTCAAGTTCTTTCTTAGACTTTTCTTGGATGAAGAAAACTATTGGATTGTGGGACATTTCACTGAAGGCTGCTTGTGTCAAACAGAGATGAAACAAGAGAAAACTGACCTCTCTCCTTGCTTACAGAAATTTTATATTTTCTAGGATTATATATTTAAAACACTTTATATAACAGGCCAAGCACTAACGTTATGAAGTCACCAAGTGTACATGCACAGTGCTTCCAGTCAGCAACAAGAGGTGAACTGGAGTTTTTCTGGACACCTAAACAATCATTGTAAGAGAACTGAAAATTGATCTTTCCCTCTCTCACTCCCTTTTCCTGCCAGAAAATGGAAGAGAGTCTGATGGTTGGAGGCAGGAACGCCCAAGCAAACTGCTGCCAACTGATAGAAACAACCGGAAGAAATACAGTTCTGTCCGGTAACTTATAAACCCAACATACTTCAGTCATTAGTCACTCACTTCTTCCATCACACTCTTATCTCTGTTTTATTATGCTTTATCTTTTTCACAAACCATTCTGGGTCTAAGTCTGTAACATATTTACATTGGGCTAGTTTAACAAGGTAATTTTTTTTCTGCAAATACCTGCATCTGGTCCTTCTGGTGTGACAATATTTATAAATAAAAAAATAATAAAGAAAAATATTTTTCCTTAGGAGAACATGCGAAATATATCCATAAATTAAAGCTGCAGCCTTCTCATCCACTTGCTAAACAAATGTATTTAATCTACAAGAACAGCAGAACTGGGGATGTGAATATCAAAGCAGAATCTGACCTTCACTGGGTTTGTGAGTATGACCTAAAGGAGAATTTTTTATCTGTGCACTGAAAGCACGTAAAAATATAAACTGGAATTGGTGCTATTGATTTGGTTCTGGTACTTGTTTCTTTGCAATTCTTCTACACTCTCCATGACTTTTGGGGATTTTCAGAACAGATGCATGTTTTTTGCTTAAAGGAATGAGTGTGGGAGAACTGCAGTGAGCTGGGCTCCTTTCCATTATGCTTAGAGGCCTTTTCTCTGTCACTGAGGTTAAACTGAGAGGTCCAAGTTAAAGCACCCATCTGCTAAACTTTGCATGACACAAAATGTGTTACTCTAAACTTGTGAGAAAATAAAAAAGTAAATCCTCTGATTCTGGAAGAGAAAGAAATCAAAAGTCATCAACAAAGTCAAAGGGAATAACCAGCACTAGGACAGGGGAAAAAAGCAGGGATGTAACTGGTGGCAGGATGATGTGAGTTATGGCAGTATAGGTAAGAAACGTCTTGAACAGATCTGAGTGAAACAATGTTGAGGAAATAGCAGTACGTTTCACCAATTACAGTACAGAAACAAAACTCTTTGAGGAGAGACTGCTTCTGAGGTAATGAGTGAAGAGAAGGCCTGCCTCAAAGGCTGAGAAAGTTTTTTATTTTTCAAGCAGTGTGTATGAGGTATTTATTTTATAGATCTTTCAAGCCACTGCTCCGATGAGTTGGGAAGGACTGACTGGTGAGATTGACTCTGCTGGCCCTTGGTGAACTCCTACTCTGGGGTTCAGCTGTGAATCTCCCTCCACCATCTCAAGAGCATGCCTAATTTACACAATCTATCTCCTTCTGTATAACTTCCACTGGAGTCAATGGGAGTTGTGTGCCTGAAGCCAAGGGCGGAATTTGGCTCAGAGAGAGTATAACAGCTCCAGTGCTTTGCCAAATGAAATACATTTAGAGTCTGACATGCACAGTTGGATGCAGTAAGTAAAAAATCAGTTTTACTGGATACAAGGCTTCACTGACTAGTGCTACTTCCCTTCTTATCATTGTTAAAAGATGTGCTTTATAGGAAAAACTGTGCTAGTTCAAGCCAGAGACTTATCTTTACCTACTGTTCATGGAGTAGTCCTTTATGTATCTCCTTAGTTTCCAGTGCTGTGCAGCTGAGGACTTTCTGTGTCAGAGGTCACATTTTTTTGTTTAGTTCTGCATCAATTATAATAAAAGTTGTGTGCAAAGTTTAATTGATTTCTTTGTCACAGTTACTGGAAACACAGTTCTTTTTTAATTCATTCCAAATCACTTTCCCAAATTCAACAGCAGTGGCAACACAGTTGACTGATAAGATCTACACCTCATTTAAAACAGACATTCAGCTTGTCTAGTTGCTGCTGAACAGCAAGTATCTTACTGCTAAGTCCCAGTATCTCAGTTCACAAGTGTCAGGAACATGAGTTCTAATGTGGCCTTTTCTTGTGAGGTTCTACACACAAAAAGCTGTTCTGAACAGCGTGCAAATGTCTGTCTTGTAGAAGTAGCCTTTTAGCCTTTTCTTTCTTGACATTATGTATAGGTAATTCCTATGGGATCATTTCTTCTCATAGTTACAAAGTTTAATTTAACAAAATTGCACATATGGACAAGAACTCAGCTATTCACAGACTCTTACCGTCTACAGGAGTCTTCCATGGGAACCATTAGTTGCAGCTGTTTGTTCTTCCCTAAAAACACAGTGGCTTACTGCTATTTCCCTAAACAAACAACTGCAGAAAAAAAAAATGTGCTTTTCAGTGCTAACTGCATATCCCTGAAGTGATGTGCATTTGTTTCTGTGTTGGGTTTTTTTGAGGCTTTTGTTTTGTTTTGATTTTTTTCAGTCAGGCTTCTGCTTCTTTTCGTCAGTGATTTTTATCTTTGCTTTTAAATTTCCAGTTCCCTCCTCTGGTGAGAAAATCCAAGTGAGGAAATCTCTTCTCTAGAAATTATTTTCATAGAAGCCATTGATTTGTTCAGCCTCCTTAGAACAGCCAGTCTGCTCAACAGTAAAGAATCTGGTCTCTCTGACCTGGTAAAGTTCAACACTTGCATCACTTGTTTCCTTTAAAGCAACAAGGCATAAAATCTTGCTTTTGGATTATGGGATAGTTTACAATACTTCTGTTCAGTGCAGCATACAAGAACAGATTATTTTTATTTAAAATTATGTCAGGGCTTTATGCAATATTCCCAGAAAGCACTTATTTTCTAGCTAGATGTTGCAAGAATGGAACTGTCAAAAAATTCATAGATGCAAAAGAGATTGATATAAAAAAAATCAAGGTGAAAATGTTTTGGTTAAAACAATGAAAGATGTTTGGGATTCTTTTCCCCCTCAACATGTGAATTTTAATAACTGCTGTTTGTTGTTAATTACAGAACATACTGCATCTTCTAATAAACATGTCAGAGGAGAATCAAGTTAATTTGTTATATTCCCCTTTGGATATGGTTCCCGTATACACAATATTTAGACTAAATCCTCTGACTATCTTTTTCCAATTGATATCTTAGGGAGGCAGGTTCTCAGCAATCTGAACAATGAGAGGGTGGGGGTACTAAATCACTGATCATGCTCATAAACTAAAATGCCACATTGTACATGTCTATGAAGTTAGGTGCCTTGAATAGACCAAAAATACCTAACTCATATGCATTTCTTTGAGCAATTAAATCTTAGTACTTGATGCTGAAAGCTTGATGTGTGAAGTTAGCTTTCAGCATGTGAGAAAGTGCAGAGCCTGAAAGAAGGAAAGAGAGAGGAGCACTGGTAAGATTAGAACATTATGTCAGGTAGTGACTATCACCTAGGAGGATCTTAAAATATTATATACAGCATCTGAAATATTTCCATATAACATTACATTTTATGATGTACAACTATTAGTTAGATGTGCCACAGCTGGTACTTTATTCCTTATTCATATTTGTACAACCTGTACATATAATAAAGGGGAAACCACATATATGGAATAGACAAAGAAATTGAATAACCAAAAGCCTGTGTTTAAATAATTAAACAGCACAAAGTTATGCAATCCAAGACTATTTTAATTAATCAGATCTAATAAAAAAAAAAAGTAAGTAAAATATAATTAATTTTATATGTGTTTTGGTGCTTCTTAATAGAATAAATGTCTTGTGTGAAATATTTAGGTAATGACTATCATAAAGGAGACTGATTTAGAGTGTAATAATGTGTTCTAAAAGAGTCTGCTTTTCTGTGTCAGTTAGGAGGAAGATGTCATTGTACTTGACGATGTATTCATTGTTCCTAATACTCAATTAGCTGCAGCAGAATGTGTGCAACAATACTTCCATAGTATTTTTCACCCTGCCCATACACCCACTCCATCACGGTGGTTGTCCCCAAAATATTGTATAGAGTTTGTTCTTTCACTCTTCATTTTTTTTTCTTTCTCATTTCTCAACATGCTGAATACATTAGAAACAGGCTGAACTGATGAAAAAAATTTGGGATAGACATCTAAGAGCCTGTCTATTACTTTTGTAAATTTTACCCATGGCCACCCACAAAACAGGTTGGCACTTTTTAAAAATATTTTTTATTTATTCTTCTTTCTGTCCTCTGACACATTTCCAATTTTATGACTATTTAGAAAAGCAGAATTCCTGTAAGTGAGTAAAATTAGGAAATATCTGCTACAGCTCTGATATATTAATTTTCCAGGGTTATTACTGTACATGAGTGATGTGAGAACATTGTGATCCTCTGCTGTTCATTATGGCTATGTACCTGCATTTAGGAAGGTTTGCTAAAAATACCATAAAGTTCATTATGTACTACAATGGCTAACTATTCTCATTAATTTTAAAAATGCATGCAATTAAAATTTGTATTGAATGCACACTAATGCATGGAAAGGTCTGATTGCATAGTGAAGGAACAGATGGTCTTTGCCTTGAGGAGTTTACCACCTGAAAATACAAAAGGCATGTAGGGAGAGGGCGTATACACAGAAAAGAAGGCTCACCACACAGGAGGAGAGTGGGGATGAGAAGGGTTGAGTCACAGGGAAAGAATGAGCAGCAGCCTGTCAGGAAACACCCTGTGAGTTCCAAACATTTTTATTTTGTTTGATAGGGGTTTGGGTAGGTGGAGATCAGTTAAACAGGACAAAGCAAAGGCAGAGAAAGAGAGGCAAGGGCATTTCAGGATGTGGAGAAGAGAGGAGGGAGCAGGCATGTGACAAAGAGGAGGGTAGAGAAAGGGAGAGGTGTGGGGGTGAGATGGATTGCAACAATCAGCAGTGGGAAAGGATAATTAAAAATCAGGGGTGTCTGTCAGACATTAAGCCTCTTTTACCTTTGCTATGTCAGCTTCATTGTCAGACTGGATCCTCCCTGTACTCTCTTCCTCATTCCAGGCTGCTCCTGTCATTGTTTAACACAGTTGTGCATGAACCATGCATGCAGACTGAAGCCATAAAATTATACAGTGCACTTAATTGAAAGATTGAAAAATTACTTTACAGCGACAGACTACACAATGGTTGACACTTAGAGACTGATCTTAGGCTACCGTACTCAGCGAGTGTAATTTAGTGTTGTAACTTTCAAGTATGAAACCAATGATTTTTCCTTTGGCAGAGGGAAAGTGTTCTTACACCACATTAACTTTTAGGGTTGGAAAGGGAACTTCTCCCTTAACCTATCCCTCTTAAAGATTCAGATAGCTAATAATATTTCTCACTTACGCTTGAGACAGCCTGAATCTCAAAAATGGTCTGCATGTGTATATATATTTCCTTAGGTTGAGTGAGCTTTTAAATTTCCTTAATATTGAAATGTTTTGCTTACGTGCTGAGAATTTTTCTTTTGCTTTCAAAAGTGACAGCAGATTAATGGTAAATAAGTATTCTGATCAGAAATCCTAGATCAGCTCTAAGTCTTTTGTCACTACCACCCTTTCTCAGGGAAACAAAAACTAAGGCCCAATTTTATCTGTCTTCCTCCTTCCTCACTACAACTTGTTTGGAAAGAGAAGTTTATTTTTCTGAAAAGCTGTATTAAACCAGAAGACTTTGAAATGGAGAGGCTCTGTGTTCCCTAATTTTTTTTTCCATAAAACATGGCAAAAACAGCAACGTAGATCCAAACAGCATCTAAATTGTTTGAATAGTGACACATATCATGGCTGAGTTTTATAGGGTGCATGTCTGGTTATTTAAGTTCAGTTACTGGCTGCCAGAACTACACTCATGGGACCCCAATATCTCCAATCCATAATCTTATTTTCCAGTCAAAATTCAAAAAAAAATCCACCCCCCAAAAATGGAGGAAACCTAAACAAACCACTCTCTGTATGAAGCCAAGGGTTTTTTGCAATTCAGTAAATTCAGCCCTTCTATCCATAAGCTTGACATTTGCATTGTCAGCACTTACCCTTTTAAGTGGAATTAGAAAAACAAAACATCAATGGAAAATCAAGCTGATTTCAATATTGTTCAACAAAGCAGGAATCAGCTGACACTGTAGGAACTTCTTATCCCATTTTCTCTGAACAGCAGGGTAGGAGCACTTTTAGTATTAAGATATTTCATTTTCTCTAAAAATTACACTGAAGACTGCAGTTTGGTGTCATTTACAAATACTTGAATTTCATAATTGTTTCCATACAATATGGAGACAGAACCCACTAGAATTCCTGACTTATTGAATATTCTTACTGCCAGAGTCTCACTTTCAGTATGTAGTGTCAAACTTGAATCTTTTGATCACATATGCTGAATGTCTCACATTAGAATAAATTTTTTTATTTACTTTTCAAACAGCTATTCTCATGGAAGTGCAGCTAATGGCACATTATTTGCAGCCTCTGTTCAGTAACACTTTGTTCAAACTAACATCTCTACCCAGAACTCATTAAAGCAGCCCTTACATGCCTTCGATATAAAGGGAATAGTTTCAGGATGAGCACTAGGTGTCTGATCTTCTTTTACACAGATTATCCCTTTTTTCGCCCCTGCTCTAGGCAGTGCATGAGTGAACTTATTCCTGAAATACTGTAGCAAGAAATGGCTTCTTCTACTCTCTTATTAAACTGTCACAAAACATATCTGAGAACCAAATATTCCACTGCAGTGTGTTAGGAAATTTAGGAGATCATATAGAAATTCTCTCGATAAAAAAGTGTGAATCTTTTACTGGCCTACAAATTACAATTTCTTGTAAAATTAATGTTGTTTAGGTTTGTAGAATTAAAACCTTTTCATTAATCAAACCCATGAATGTTAAAAAAGCGAGGTACTAAACATTTAATATATTTTAAATTCTGATTCTATATCTGATAGAATGAGATATGATCATATTGTTAAAAAGTCTCCAACCTTTTTTGACACAAAAATCCTAACTTCAAAAATGTAACTTCAAACATCTCTGGTTTGTTTTTACTTTTCTTTTTCATTCATGGCTTTAGAAAATGCAACCACTGAGTCCCAGAGAGTGAAGTAGAATCTCATTCCTGTGAAATGATCAGACACCTCATTCCAGGAGTCAGGTGACACTTATCAAACACACTGGATGAGTCTTTTGGAAAGTCTAGTTGATGAGATCAGGCTTGGGACTCAAGTAGTCAGATGCTTACTTTCATTCAGGTCTCATTCTACTGCCATTAAATAAATAAATGAATACAGATGTTGTTGATGACATAAATATATAAATTAAAATCTATTTATTTTTTTTCTGCATCTTCATTTTACATATAGATCCTTGAATTAAGTGTCCTGGTGGGATGAAGCTGCCACAAGGCAGTAGCTGTAGAAGGAGATTCACCTTCTTGCATGTGCAAACAGTTAAGTAACTGCAACAGTGTCTGTATTCTCCTGACTAACCATTCTGGCTTGCCTCCTGAGTTAAATAATGCTCCAAGGAAAACAAACTGGGAACTTAAATGTCCCATCCTCATGTATTTCCCAGTGAAAGGAATGCTCAGTCTATGCTTAGATTGATAGGCTTGCCCAACTGCCATGACGGGACTCGTTTCTACCTGAACTAGCAGAAAAGCCTATTCTAGTCTCTGGGTCTACATATGTGAGAGAAATCAAGCTCCATCCTGCTGACAGAAGGCATCACGAAAGAGAGCAGTGAACAATGCTAAGTCGTTCGCAGTTCTACATTTTTGATACACATTATTATTTATGTTTGCTATGCAGTCATACCCTGAAGCTCCATCCAAGAATTGCCAACAGTTCAAGAATTGCCAACAGCTCAAGAATCACTGTATGGGTTGTCACAGACAGCCATAACAAAAATTAGCTTATATCCTGAAGACCTTACATTTAAAAGACATGACAAATACTGAGGAGATGACTGGGACATGAAGCCAAGAAAGTTATCAAAAATAGTGGCTGCACATCACAAATCTGTGGCAGAGTCATGAGTAGCTCACTGTTACAGCATGTTGACTTGTGCTTCATCATAAAATTAGTTTTTTCACTGTTTGTGTTCAAGATTTAAAGCTATGGCAGCATAAACCATTACAATGCCTATTACTCTGATGGTCATATGTCTCCCAGAATTTACAGTTGCGATTTGGATTAGATCCAGAACTGGTGTTAGATACTGTACAGCATTGCAGTGGACACCTTATTGGCACCTAAAGGGACATCAGGTGCCATTTGGAACCATGATGTGAATACCTAAGCTCTGCTTTAAAAAGTGAGAAGCAGAGAGTAGAGAATTAATGTCAGTTTTCTCCTTAGGAGAATGTATCAAGTGAAAACCCTTAGGGGTCTCTCCTAGATCATGTATCTTTCAACACAGCCTTAATTATCTGGACAGAGAGCAACTAACAGAATGATGGAGCTTGCTAAGCATCCTAAATTATTAAACACAACAAGAAAAAGAAATTTCCTCTCTGTGTAGAAGTATCTCACTGAACAGACTGAATGGGCAATTGACTGGCAAGTCAAAAACAATACTGTAAAGTTGAAAATGGTATAGGGAAGGATGACAGCAATGACTAAAGGCGTGTAATGACTTCAATACAACATGTAACTAAATAGACTAGGATTCTTCAGCCTGAGAAAATAATTGAGATATGAATGGTTTCTGGAAAAAAATGAATGGCCCAGAAAACTTGTGTTAGAAATTATTTGCTGTTTCTCCTAATGAAAGCTCTAGGGGAAAACAAATAAAACTGGCAGAGGTTAGGTTGAAAATGAACAAAAAAAGATTTTCTCCATGGTAGACAAGCTGTGCAACTCTGCACCTTAAATTATTGTGGATTGAAAGATTACCTGGTTTCAGAAAAGTGATTGGACAGGTGGAAAAAAATGCCCGTAGTATTCAACATGAAGTTATGGACTGGCTCAGGAAGGCTGTCTTTTGCAAGTTTGTGGAGGAAGAGAAAGTCAATAAGGGGGCTATAACTGTATTCTAGTCCTGCTCTCTAGGCACCTGCTGTTGGCCACAGTTGTATATGATACTGCAATAGGTGGATTTTTTTTTTTTTGCCTGCCCCTTTACAGCTGTTTTTAGGATATTATAGGCAATGAATGGGCACAATTAGGCCTGTCCATATAACTCGTAACAGGTAACATGCTGAGTAGGAAGCCATCTAAACCAGCCACACAATGAGAACAAGTCTGTCACAGTGGTAAAAGTCCCGTTTGACCTCAGCAGTAGCACAGTGTTTGAGTATGCAATGGTGCTTTCACTAGATGATGATGGACCTTAAGCAGGAAATACTCAGCACCAAACAGGTTCAGGCCTCGAAGCATAATTAGGTAGGAAGCTCTTATCAGATAATCTTTTGCTTTGAATAGATTGCAAAATCTCACTCAGGCAATTTGGTTGCTTTTATCTCACCAAGCAGCACAGCAAGGACAAAGGCAGGATCAGCTCTGCGGTAGGGTTCTGCAGAGTTCATTCTTGCATCGTGTGGCTCAGAAAATGAGCCTGGTCTCGCTGGAGTTGAGGCTGATTTGTGATCATGATGATTGTCCTGGACTGGAAGTGTTGCATGAGCAGGTTTTGGAATAGGTAACACAGATCCTTTAGAGAGCTGTGGTGTGTAGCCCCCTTGAGAGCAATTGGATTTCCTTCATCTGTCACATTAACATTGCAGATTTGAAATTAAAATAATAATAAATAAAAAAAAAACCTCCGGCTTGGTTTAAACTTAGAAAGAAAGAAAAAAAAAAGCGTTCCACTTCATTAAATGACCTTGTAATATTTTTTGGCAGCTTTGACAGGAAGTTCATAGGATGAAAAAAAAGGAAGAAAGAAAGAAAAATCCAGTGAAGTTTATGAGTGTTTTTACAAATTGTTATTCTCCCTCCTCCAAATCTCTGGCATCGCAGGTGAAGCATTGTGCAGCTGGTATCTTGACTTACCATTCGCTCTCAGGCTCTGCAGGGAGTGTCAGACCATCAGCACTGATGTTCAGAGCAAAGCTGTGAAAACAAACCGCAGCAGATTAGTTGGGCTGATGACCAGGTTATTTAGAGCTAACCACTTTGTGTGCCCTTACATCTCAACCAAACAATTACCCTTTTCCATCCTTTTATTTGTGCATGCACTTATCAAGAAAAACAGTGTTTGCAAGGGGACATTTTATAAAATAGGGTGATTCATTTAAGAAGCGTTTCTTTGACTCTAGAATGCTAATATATTTTGCTCTTTAATTAAGAAGGTAAACAACACAAAAGACAAATATCAAAATGCTAGTTATCTGAAACACTTGATTGTCTGAAAGAGAAATTAAAGGCAGCTAGAGAAATGTTGGAACCTGATTCTGTTATTTTGAACATTGTTTTTATGCTAATAGCTTGGTTATTTACCTTAGGGTCACTCACAAAGTGAATGTCATTTTGTGAAAAGTAATATTGTTGTATAGCCTTTAAAATTAAAATATAAAAAAGATGAGATAGATACTTTAAAGCTGAACATTTATATTTTCACTTTTTTTTTCACCTTCTAGAAATGTTTAAAAATTATTTGTCTAATTGATTTTTACCCTTTTCATTTTAATATATTTGTGGTTAGAAGTAATGGCAGATGAACAAAATAGAGCAAGATGAAATCACAGGGAATTAAAGAATTGTTACACAGCTTTTTATTAAAGGTACCAGAGATCATGTTCCCTTAAAAGAAAATGCTACACGATATGATTTCAAAATCACTTCAATCTTTTTGACATTTTAGAACTACAGTACTTTCTAAAGGGTGGTCATTTGTTCTTAAGTATTGAGACTTAGCATCAACTTTTTATTTAGTGCAGCAGCAAAAAATATTGAGCTTGTCCTGGCTTTGTTGTGAATGAGTAGATGCTGTCAAGTTACTAATGCTTCAAGAAATTCACTGAGTTATTTATTCTGCTTTTGTTGTTTTAAGGCTTATCTTCTTTATATTTTTTCCTCTGGGGTTTCTGTTGAATTGTATAAATACAATACTTGTTAATATCTATCCACAGAAAGCCTTGGTTTATAATATCGTTATCAATTACTCTCAGGAACAGTGTGATTTGCTATTACCACACACATATATATGCTCAAATGTTAATATTTGTGATAAGCCATACCCCAAATTAATAATTTGTATTTTATTCAAGTGATTGATTTCAAGCTGCCTTGAAGAATGGAGGAGAAAACAAAATCTTGTCAAATACTTATCTCAAACTTTGGACAAGATGGTAAGTTTGTCTTCTCTGTGCAGAAAATTGGCAAATTATCCACAAGAGATGTGTACCAGCACTAGAGATCCCATTTTATCTTTTTCCCATTTTGAAGCCTTAATTTTAATCTTTTGAACAGAGCATACAACCAGGAAGGAGAAATTAGCACAAGAAGATAGGTGTTAAAGAGGTGTATTGAAATCCATTCCTAGGCTGCATAAATATCACTGTGGTTAATTCCTCCATTTTTAAACATTCCTCACTCAAGTTATTTTTACTCATCAAATTCACACTTCATACCTTTAAAGAAAGGTTGAATAAAAGACTCTTGCTCAAGGCTATCTTAATGAACCTGAGATGCAAAGTCTAATTTTGAAAGGTAGATACTTTGACAGCAATTTCAAAGCCAATCCCTTGCACACAGTCTTAGCTCAAAGCAAATGCTCCAGGAATAACTTGTTTATTGTTTATATAAAAGCTCACTTCAAACTATTACTCCTGGGGTGGAGAGCAGCTGGAGTAGGCAGAGCACACATTTGTTTTCTTTCTTTCCAACGAGATTATCTCAAAGACACTTCTCCCCTTCTCCTCCTTTGCCCTTTACCATGAAACAGAACTAAGCACAGCTGTTTGGGAGCAGGAAAGGTGAAACCTCATCTTCATGCAAATCTGTACCTTTTCATTAAACTAATTAACTTAAATCTGTGCTAAACTCATGTAGACACTCTTAGCTAGCTTTGAACCATCTGATATACAACTGTCTTTACCAAACTAGTACAAGTGTATCTGCACAGCTTCTTACTCCTCTTTAAGAAGGCAGGTCTAAAACTATTAGCAAACCCTGAGCATTTTAACACTCAAAGAGAACCAGCACACTCCATGTTATTTTCTCAGTGTGTTAATTTATCACACACTAAAAATCTGCCAGATGAGTGGGGGAATGCCTGTTATTGCTTTCGGAGTATGTTGGAGCAGAGCTATCGCAGATCGCCCAAATCCCAATATGGAAAGACTGTGAAGTCCATGTCTTTTAAATGGTAAATTTGCTGAATATAAGATTATGGTTTGAATTTCAGCTTTACCATAAGTTAATTTCATAAAGTTTCTTTGGCTATGTGATTAGAAATTATATTATTAGATGTTTTAGGAATTCTTTCCTTCTCCCCAGCTCTACTGGAAAATGCATCACAAATGCAGCAACTCTATCAAAGCTAAATGCACACTCTAAATATTCTGGATGGTGTTCGGAGCCTTAGCACACTGCTAGCTAAGGAAACAGCTTCTCCCCACACAACAGGAACTTTCCTCTTTCCCTACAGTTGGCCTAAAAAGAGGAATATTATGGAGATGAAAAAGACATTTCCCTCTGTCAGCTCCTCATTTTGGGCCGTGTGGAAGCAAGTTTGTTTGTTGGGAAACACAGAGGGACATCCAGTCTATGGCTCACGCATCCCAGCCAGCCATGCCTCCTGGTTCTTCAAGAGCAGGAGATGGTCCAGATCATCCTGCTTTTCACTGCCATCTTTTCAGGAGCCTAAAGGTGTCTCCTCCATCATTTTAGACAGGCTTTTTATGCTGTAAATTCACAGCCTGCTTTCTTCCTCTGCATTAGGGTAGAGTCTTCAGGAAGTCTTCAAATTAGAGCACTAGGACTTTATTGACTCTTTTTTTTTGAGGAATGTTTGGCTTTCTCTGGTGCTCAGACTGATTGTCACATTAAGGGAAGGACTGTGTGTTTGTTTATTCTCTCTCATAAGAATAGGAGATTTTGTTTTCCAGCTGGACATGTTTTTTACTTCTGCTCAAGGGGCAGTCTTACATGTCAGCTCTCCACACAGCTTCTTTTTTCTGAAACATGAGAAAATTACCAAATCCCTGTGACACACTGCCCTGGAAGTGGCAACTTCTAAGTTACGAAGATAGGGAGAGATGCTGAGTTTCTGCCTTCTTGTTATGAGAAGCAAAATAGATGTGTAATATCTGATTATTCATTGCCAAGATGGCAGCAAATCTTGAATGGAACTTTTCTGCTCAAGCAACTTTGCACATAAGCAGTCTCTTACAGTGTTGAAGCCTTTCTCACATCTGTGTCTATTAGGGCTCTTGCATTTATACCAAAGATTGACTGAGATGACTGTGTGCACAAGCCAGCTCAAAGGTCTATGAAACACTATCTCTCTGGAAACACCTGGGATTTGTCCAAACTCAGGGAAAAGTGTGTGAATTGTACCAAATTTGGTGGGACAATTGTTAAGCTGTTTTTTCAGTCCTGGGAGAAGAAGCTGGAGCAGGGGATCAAGTAAGCAGGCTGGCATGGACTAAGGACATTAATGTAAGTGAAATAAAGGGTACCTAAAAGAGAGATGAAGCAAAGAGTGCTGAGGGCTGCTATCAGATAGGATTGGGGGAAAAAAAATGAGCACATATCCTGATTGCAGTTGTTTTATTATCTTACAGGTGGCAGATTTATGTGACTGA
Source organism: Dasyornis broadbenti (assembly GCA_013397935.1). Classification (NCBI taxonomy): domain Eukaryota; kingdom Metazoa; phylum Chordata; class Aves; order Passeriformes; family Dasyornithidae; genus Dasyornis; species Dasyornis broadbenti. The sequence goes on along the minus strand of VZRN01003893.1, from coordinate 2,396,019 downwards.
GGAATCATCTTACCAGAGCATTCTGAGGTACATCCCAGGAGGCAACTGTGGATAAGCACAATAAAGACCTCAGATCATTCTTAAAGACACCCAAAATAAAACAGAACAGTCTGGACTTCCTGAATTCTCAACATCTGTAAATGGCCTGTAAGTTCTTCTACAGGGTTATGGCAGTGGTAGGAGCCTTGCTTGAAGGGGACTAGGGCTGCTGTCCTTACCTTAAAATTCCTGTCTGGAAAATGTTCATGGATTAAACTTGGAAAGACATTTTGCAAGTAAGTAGTGAACATCTGCCTTTCTGAGGCAGAGCTGTGCCTTGGGGAGCAAAAATGTGTGTGTATGTGCACATTTGTGTCAAACTGGCTAGAGTCGTTATAGCTCCGTGATGCCTATCTCTAAACACCTCCTCTGGATTGTGTCAAACACTAATGAAAAAAGAGAAAATAGTCTGCCTGAGAAACACATGTGAGACTGCCTGCAGTTTTGACTGAATCCTTGTGATGGTTATTAGGACGTGTGCAGAAGAAAAAAAGAGTACAAGAGCAAAGGTGTTTGTGGAAATTGCCATTCAAACCAGACCAAGATTCAACTTTGACATAGGATACACACAATTCTGCTGTAATGAGGACATTAAGTCAATAAGGAGTGAATTCTCCCAAAGTCAGAGAACTACAACACAAACTTGTTTAGAATTACCGTTAAATTGTGGTACACTGCACAAAGAAATAGATGTGAACATTTCAGAAAGCAGTCATCAAACACCTTATTGTTTGCCAAGAAAAATAGGCAATTATGAACATTATGTCCAACTATGCATCATATCGGCTCCAATCAAAACCATTTAAATCCAGTCAAGCATTGCTTTCACACATAAAACCCTACCCAATGCTTGATTATACCTCAGCATACCAGGTATGCAGCCTAGGATGCTGGCCAATAACAATATTCCATTGTCTAGGAATTTAAATCCATGCATCTATATTTATAAATGTCATAAATTTGATTGCAAAAGATTGCAATTATCAAACCCTTGCTGTTTTCACTTTTCTGTCCAAATCTGTTAAAAAGTATTTGAAATCAAAAGCAAACAAATAAACAAAGTCTGATAAAAAGGGGCACTGTCAAGCTTTTAAGTGGAAAAACTGGACATAGAAAATGACTTAGCTTTTCTACGGTTCTTTAGCCCTCCCCAGGTGATGCTGCCTCTCAGCAGAGTAAAATTACTGTATGGAGAAAATGGTTTAGACTGCACATACCCAGACTGAGAAAAAATTGCTTCAATATAGATATATTAAAAACAAACAAAAAAAAGCCTTACAGGCACTTTTGTGGTCTCAGAGAAACAATGAATTCTATTCCTCCTACTGCTCTGCTGAGGTAACTAATTAGCTTTTTTTCCCCCTTACAAAAGCCCTTTATATTGGAGACTTATTCTAAAAATGTGTCACTTGCTGGTATGCAAGCACCAGGTCATCTCAGCAAGTGTCAGTAGCACTGGGAGTCTTAGCATAGTAGAGTGACCCGTGTTTTAACATTATGTCAATTTGACCTGCTGTGAGCATGCCACTGAATTTACAACACTGACAGACTAATTGAAGTAGGGCTCTCCCCATTTATAGGAACTGGAACCGAGTCACTATTAGTAAACCCAGGAATTTACTTCCTAAAACAGCTGCTCAGGGATTCAGCATTGTGGGTCTATGCTGCTCAGAGCCATCCACTGGATGAGTACTTCCTTTCACCCTCTCCATCCTAATTTGCTTTTTTTTTTTTTTCTCCTAGCACAGCTTTCAGTGAGAGACACTTGCCTCGTTTCGTAAAAAAAATGATGGCTAAAATATCTCTGTCAGAAATCTCTTTCCAAGAGCAATGTTGCTGTCAAACACTCCAGACAAACTATGTGGTTAAATGCTTAACTCTCGAGTACAATGGCCACAGCTTAACCGAAAGTACGATCTTATCACTGGTATTAAAAATGGCACATACAATCTTAAGTAGGAAAATGGAGGGATCAAATAGCTTTGGTCTGTCACTTCATGACCAGACATTCCAGGAATCTCTGAGAGACCCTCACCCAGTGAAAAGACATGTACAGTAGCTGACAAAAAAGTATTTTTTCAGATACTATCAAGGGTGAATCTACACAGAAGTAGATTTCATTTTATAGCAGCCAGTTTTGGAATGTACCTGCCAGAAACAGGAATGCTTCCTTCATTTAATCTGATTTATCATTACAAGAACTAACAGAGCTCCTTCATAAACTACTGGAGCTCAGTTCTGGCACAAGTCCATCAAAATTGCACAACTTACTTAACACCACAAAGAATATAATGCTTCTATTTACTCTTCAAATAATGCCCACCATTTTCCACATTGTAACAGAAGTCATTAACTAATTCAGACAATATATAGGGATAAGAGATATTTCTTTTTGCCAGAATATTTTGAAAGCCATCCATGACTCCAAAAGCTCAGGTAGGTACCTTAGATATTTTATAGACCCTAAACTGAATTTTTTGGAAGGGGTGGTAGGCACCTAAATACCTTTGGAGTGTGCTGGCAGTAGACAGCTGGGTTCTCAGGCAGAGATTTAGTCATGAGCCACTCCCTCACTCACACCCACTTGCTGGATGACTTACACCTCCACATAATTTAGATGAGTGCTATCTTTTTTTCCCCTTAGGGCCCAAGAGAATTTCCCTGGCTATTTGCCTTGTGTAGCTCTGCCTTTAAACATCTGTGGTCTAGCCACTTTCTCTAAGACCCTTTCACTAGGGGTACAGGGTAAATTGGTATCAAATTGGGACCAGGGTTAAATAGACGCTGCTGACCACCTTCCCCATGCTTGTTTGTGTACTCTGCATGTGTGCAAGGGGAATGTTCATGTTATGCAAACAGTGATGCTGTAATCCATGCGTCAGTGCTCCATGATTTTCCTGCACTTAGCCTTTGTTTGCCCTCCATGCTTGACTCTAGCAACTTCACTATTTTTCTCCTTATCTTTATTCCATATCTCAGAATTTGAATCCAGAAAGATATAAGGTACCTAAAATTTAAAGTTGCCTAAATTATTTTGATTTTAACAGGAATTAAGAGAGTGATATTTGACTGTGTTTGTACATCTGAGTGTTGGTGAATGGTTGGTGAATTGAGCCATCTCAGTTTGTGAGAAAAATAAAAGATTTATGAGAGTAGTTTCTTGGTCAATATGAGAAACTACTAAAAGTGCTGTGAAAATCCTAACATTAATGCACAGGATAATTAATCTGATTAATTAATCTGATTCCACTTTTCAGTGTTGATATCTATTCATAAATATATTAAATGATCAGCAAATCAAACTCTGAATATTATTTTAGTTCAGAGCACAAACTAAGCACAACATGAAAAATGAACCTCGAGTGCTTTTTACTTGAACTTTGTATGTAACCATATTAAGATGCTGAATATTTCAAAGGCTGAAAGTATTTATAGCTTTTGACTTTTAACCATATTATATCCTTTGCCTTATTTCTTGTCCTCAGCAAATGTCAAGTGGGTGTTGTGTTGGAACTGAGAGAGACCAATCTCAAGAGAACATCCGCCTTCAATAAGTGGAACTCCAGATTACACAAAGCTGCAGGCATAAAAGCAGATGCAAAAGCAAGTTCACTCTGAAATGAAACAATTTTCTCTAGAAAAATGAACATGAAAGTTATAGTAAGGACTTAACTGAAATCATCATAATTTTAGAAAATGTACTTTGTATCAAACAATATTTGCAGTCAAATTAAATCTGCGATGCAGGTTTTAGTTTTAAAACTTTCTATTTCCTTTTCCTGGAGCTGGCATATTTATTTTAAAAAGCCAGTCCAAATATGCACTCTGCTCCTGAGAATTACAATCTATCAAGTAAGCTTGAATTTCTGAGCATTCTGACCCACCAAATAAGCTTGAATTTCTTTGTAAATTCAAGTCATTCTTTTAAGAAGAGCATATAAATGCTCTAAGCAGGCTGTTTTTTCAGATATGTAACTCAACTCCAGGGGGTTGGAATATCTGACTTATCTCATAGCAAAAGAGCCCAGAACCAGGGCTTGCTTTGTAATGTGTGTACAGAGTGCAGAGTGCAGGTGATGACTTGAGCTGTGAAAGCTCATATTATAAAACTTGCACCCACACATTCTGAAAACTCAGCCAGGTTTTATCATTAAGGTTAGCTAGAGTTGTGAACCTTTCAAACAAACTTATGGCTAATTTTGAGTGAATATTGACTGCTTTATGGTTACATGTATCTAACATGTCAAGGTTCAGGTTTTCTTTTACTGTGCTGCACTTGGAGCTATTTTGGTTTATTTAAGCCTGGAATTCAAACTGAGTTTCATGAGAGACAACCCTCTAGAAACTAAACCCAAAGACACTGATAAAAATCTGAGGATGGAAATTGCTGAGTTTCAGAGAGGTCTGGATGCAGCAAAACCTCCTTTTCATTCCTTTTGCAATCCTCCACACTGAGAATAAAACTGAGGTGTATTTCAGGGAGTTTTGGCTGAGCAGAACAATTGAACTTTGACAAGAGAAAGGCAGAACAAGCAAACAAATCCAATTTGTCAAGAGGAGGTGCAAGATAGCTGTAACTGCTCTACATCATGTAGCGAGCTAAAGTTTCTTCCTAATTTCCCATGGCACAGTTCTGTAGACAATTCAGGACACAGTACATCCTTGGAGCCAGAAAATGAAAACAGCATGTTTAGGACATGCTTGCATCCTATCTAAGCTTGGCTACCACAGCAAATATAACACAGGTGTACAAGTGTAATGAGCAGCAGGCCCAGGCCCACTGGCATCAGCTGAGAATTTGTGTCTTCTCTTGGTTTTGGTGTAACTCTGTGCTTGCTTTGGGCTTGGCCAAGGAACGTGGAGACAGGAAGAGGGTCTGTGTGGCCACACAGATGCACTGAGAGATGCCACATTGTGCTGGTTTTGCTAGTCTTCAATGTCTCATATAAACCCATGTCTCCTCTGAGAGCTGAATGAGAGCCTCTGTGAAGTATTTTTCGTACAGGGGAAGCAGAAAGGCTGAGCCTTTATCAAGGGGTAGTACAAAGCAACTTTGGCTGTGCTCTACAGGAAGGGGAAGGAGAACAGCATCCCTCTTTCCTCTTTTGTGCCCCCCTCTTCCCTTCCCCAAGGGGAATGTATCTGGGCTTCCTGGAGAAATGCTCCCAGGTTTTGCAGCTTGATGTCAGGTTTTTTTGGCTCCCACTCTGAATTGCCCTCTGGAGGAATCTGGCAGTGTCCCATAATGATATGAGGTCCCAGGGGAACCTGTGTTTCCACCTAAGTATAAAAGTAACAGGAGAGATGGTCTCACTATCCTCCATTGCTTAATCAGTTTTGTAGCTTTGCATAATTGTTTCACTACTTAAGTAGATCAAACAGATAATAATGACCTTGAAGTCATGTATGACAACTTCCAGATTAAATTCCAGCCTCATGTCCTGTACAGTCATCAGTCTATAAAATGCAGAAGTGAGTATATACACAATATGGAGTCTATTGTTTCCCATCATCTGGAGTATGATTTTTACTATTCTTTGTGATTGCTTTTTATGTCTGTCTTGAAATAGAGTTCTTGTAATGGTGCTGTTTGCTACTCTGGAGAAGCCAGTTTGTTTTCCTATTCTCTTTTGAAATTTAATGAATTCCTTCATGAATAGTTAGGAGCTGAATAGAAAAGACCTGCTTATGGGTCAGAATCTTCTGGCTATATGAATATATAGGTTCCCACTGACTGAATACAAAAGGGTTTCCTGCAGCAGCATCAAAACATAAAGATAAGAAGCAGCTAGGACATAGAGAAAATAATTACAAATGATTAAATAACTAGTGCTACTAAATCAAGTACTTTATACGAAAAACAAGCTGACTCTATGACAATCTATTCTCAGTAACTGTGGTAGTACAGATAAAGGAAATAATTTGGACTAGCTAATTTATTAAAAGACTTATAAAAACATCTAACAGATAGTTAAATGCTGACATTATCTTTCACAGAATGAACAAATGTCAGCTATATAATGAAATGAAAACTAGCTATGTTTCAACTTGGGTTTAAATATTTGGAAATGAACACCTTCATTATTTTCTTAATGTGCTTTGTTAATTAAGTCAATTGGACGTGTGCTCCCAAGTCCCTCAAGCGTTGCTGAAAGTGTCCCCCTACATCAAGCTGACAAACTTTATTTATGTGATTCAAAAAGCATACCAAATCCCACCCCATACTGCCAAGAACCCTGTTAGTTATTTAAAGCTACAAAACCAAACGACGATCTCAAAGAGTCATGATCTGTAGAATATGTTTCAGCTCTCTAGACCCTTCTGTCTGTCCATCTCAAATGTCTCTCAGAGCAAGGAGGTCTGTAGTGCCACCTCGAAGGCATGACATCTGAGGTTCTTAGCCCAAAGGCCTTGAGAGCACACTGCTGTGGTGACAGCAGGGTGGGTGGCAGCAGGCTGTCCTGGGAGATGCAGGGTGTAGTGAGGCTCAGATGGGGCAGGCTTCGCACTTTTGGGCAAAGACTGAGGAAATACTAAATAGGGCACTGTGAAGGACTATGGGATGGATGTGGTACCAGGAGAGGCACAACGAGAGCAAACCTTGGTGGTGTGGAGAGAGTTTAAAGTGTGGATATAGATGAGTTTTACCAGCTGGGGAGGTTTTCACTGGGTGTTAACATCCATGTAGCTCAGACTTTTCAAAGAAGGCCTATGCAGATGGGAAGCTTCTGATTACCATGGAATGACCATTGAGAATAAGTAGAAGTTTGCTAGGCTTGCAAGCCTGTGTACTGAAGGCTCAGTATTGTTTCTGTCATGTGAGCTTGATGATGAGTCCATCCGGGACTCTGAGGGCACAGATAACTCCAAGTCCCATTTGAAAATCCCTGAGCTCTTGAATATGGTCAGTTACATTTTTCATTCTGTAATTCTTTATCGTGAAGTCAAAATATTTGAATGGACTGAACTAACCCCTGTCACAGCAACTAAGAGAGTGACTAACAGCTGCAAGTTTGCCAGACAGCGTGGATTTGAGGTAGAATAATAGAAACACTGAAAAAATAGCTGAATATGACATGAGGTGCTCTACACATGGCTCCTTTTTTCTTTATCACAGCACCCATCCTTACCCTTGCTGAAAGACCTGATAAAGGAGGTGGAGAGGAATGTGTCCACTCTTTGGTCGCTGCATGAGAAACTATCAACTGCACTGTAGTAAGGGACCACTATACCAATGATTTAGAAGTGCCTGAAAGTGTTCCCAGGCTCTGCTCCTGGACTAGAAAACAAACCATGTTCCTTCTAATAAATTCCATCATTCTCTGAAATTAGATGACTACATGAAAAAGTGCGTGTTGAAAATTGTCCTGGGAATATTTATACTCCCAGTCTGGTTTGGGAAATTTTTGTATGAGTGCAGGGTGGCATGTATGCCAAAAGTGTGCCAGGAAATGGTTTGACAATTTAGGGAATGCCTATATTAGGAAAAGACCCAATAAGAACGGATCTATGGCAGAAAACATCTGGTGCTGGGGATCACATCCACACTGGCATTCAAAGTCTTTGTATTTCAGTTTTTCTGTTGCCTAGCTCTAGCCTACTCCTGCAGACAGAAGGTCCATTAGCAGTCAAAGTGCATTAGATACCCTCTGAGACTGCTCCTCCAGGTTTATTTTTATCTGAAAGGAATTAGTTTTGCACATTCCAAACATGATGTGAACCAAAGTGCAGGAAGTGGGAACTACTGGGAGATTTGCTTTAGTAGTGCATCCTGATCTGAACTAAAATGCTACCACACGTACACCCAGAGGCAACTGCTTCCCACTGTTTGAGAACATTCCCAATCACAGTTTAATTTACCAGTTCACCCAGTTCAATTGCACATAAAAATTGTGTGAGGCTTTGGCATGCTAAGTGGAAATTGGATTTTAAATTTTATTGCTAAAATTGAGTAAATCTCTACTGAATGTTTGAACTGTCATTCTTCAAGTGCCTAGAATAAATTTGGGAAAGTTTGCAAGTGGATGCAAAACACACGGCTGTTATATATAGACCATGCTCATGAAGTGTTTTAAACGTGTCTTAGTAGNAGGAGTGGAAGAGAGAGAGAGAGAGCATGAGAGAGGCTGTGAATGTTAAAAGGAAAGGGAAAGGCCTAAACAGGATTTCGTCTTCTTAGATTAGAAAAATCTTCACAGTAAATTTACAACCAAAATTTCCAGTCCTGACTAAAGCAAGTGATGTTTGGCACGCTCTGTCTGTAGGTCGTGAGCTTTAATTACACCACATTATCTTTCACTGTAAGATCTGGATGGCAGTTGCCTTTAGGTTGGAATCCAAACTGATAAGGAGCTTTTTATCACTACACAGTACATCAGACGTAGTTTGTAAGGAGCAGATAGTCATCTGCTGTACCAACCTGCCTATTCTAGTTGAAGTTGCCTCCAGGGAACAGATACCAGAAACTTTACATTTAGAACACTTAAAAAGAAAGATTCCTGGCAAATGTGATGGCGTAAGTGGTATTTAAAGAAGAGCTGTGTAATATAGTACCTAAATAATTTTATAGTCCCATTGCTATTTTAGTATGCAGGTAGGATATCTGAACCACTTGCTCTTGACTTGTACCTTGTCTGTAATGATGTTATGCATAATGCAGCAAAAGGAATTCTTCATTCCTGAGCAGGGGAACAGAAGTGAACAGAAGTGGTTTTCACAACTCATCTCTTATGGATCAAAGCAAACCTCAAGCTTGCCTTATCATGTAAGCGAGTTTAGAGTCCTTGAGCTTTACTGTTACAGTTACACATGCTTAGCCCATAGCTTTTGCTATGTTTGCTTTAACTGAAATTGCATGTGTATAGATTGCACAGGCTTGATTTCTCCTGGTAGTTAAATGTTCAATGTGTCTATTAAAATGGCATATTTTCTGGATTTACTATGAGATACATGCGGAAATGATTAAAAATGTATAAAGATTTATTTTGGTCTAGAATTATCTAAAAAACCCTCAAACCAAATTATTTTCAAAAATAGCGTGTGTGTATGAATATTAAAAAAAAGAAAATCCCAATAACTGGAAAATTATTCTTTTTGTGTACACTTGTTCAGATATTTTTTTCCCTGCTACTGTTTGTGTTTTCTGTATTTGTAAAACATAGCTTAAAACCAGTAGAGATGTGAAGGCTGAAAGTTAGGAAATGAAACCTTGCTGTGGTCATACCATTAAAATGAATGAGGTATTTTGTTGCTTACTACACATACTTTTCTTTCTGAAGCAGTTTATACCTTGGCTGTATACTGAGTATGTGAAGTACAAATCATATAAGTGCTAGAGTAACTGCTTTATAGTGCTAATCAACCTCCTAAAAGCCGTTTTAGAAACAAACAAACAAAAGGCACTGTGATGTTTGAACTTAATGCCTTTTGGTTGGGATCTTGTACATTACGGGTCTGGACAGCATTGCTTGTCTCATTTAGATTTCAAGGGTTTTAGGGCAAAGTGTATGTTCCATCTGGGTTTTGTGTCTTGCTGAGCAGTTTGACAGTTTCTACTAAATCATAATAATTAGAACAGCAAAAATCGCAATTGGTGTCTTTGAGAAAAAAGTGTCCCATGAAGCTTCCCCCGTCGAACAGTCAATACATACTTTCTGAATTGAAGACATCCATAACAGCCAAGAAAATTCTTATTCCTAGTCATGCATTTACCCCATCCCATCAAATCTATGTTGTAGTCTTGTAGGAAAACAGTTTAACTGGTTGGGTGGTTGTGCTGCTGTTGGCCTTGTAACATTCCAGCCTGCAGCTATTATTTTTTTGCTAGTTCAGCATTTCTTCAAAAGAATGCTCATTTTCCTGGAAAAAAAAAAAAAAAAAAGCCGTAGAAAGGATCCTGAAAATGCACTCTGGGTGTGTTTATGTATTCAGCTACACTCTACTTTCATGTGTTGTTTTTTGTAAACCAGAAAGGGATGAGCCAGTTCTCATCCCAAAGCCATGTGGTTATGTAAGAAACTCAGGTAGAATTAGGGTAATAAATCAGGACTTGCATTAAAATTATGGATCCAGTTGTCCAAAGAACTCTGAGGCTGGTGCTGGCATTCTGTCTGCTGGAATTGGACCCATGGGCAGAAATAGTGTGCAAGTGACTACACAGAGGTTTCCCATGACTGGCTTACTGTGCTGGTGCCAGCTTTCTGTCGACTTTCATGCCTCTTCCCCAGTGACAGAGCTCTGGGTTTGGATGCTGAAATTGTGGTATTCTCTTCTTCCATGGTGCTTGGAAATGTAACAGTGGGTGCCTACCTAGGCACTGATGTTAAATATTTGCCTAGTATTGCCAAAATTGGTGAGAAAAAGAGAATCTTTACTTCAATGGGAAAAATTCTACTGGCAGTAATAATTGTTTATAACACTAAATAATTTTTTTGTCTTATGCTGTCTGGTTTTCTTTTTCTGTAAGCTCAAAGAGGCAGAGGCTATTAATGGAAAGTGCAGAGCAAGTTTTAGCTCTCATCTAGAATAAAATGTCACGGGTCTCAGTTAATTTCGTCCATGGATAGGCTATTTGTTCTTTAGTTGACTGTACTGGGGTTTTGAGCCTGTGAGCAAAAATATCTTTCAAGTAACTTCTAAGTCTTATTTTGGCACTGAGATACTCAGGCTTTCCTTTGAACACTATCCCTCTCTATACAAATAGGAATACTCCTTATATGGTTGTGTTCTGGCATGATTAATACCTCTGTGAGTTTTGCTGTTGACGGAATACAGCCAAGATTTCACCTTCACTCCCCAAAAAACTATGCAAAACCGCTTAAGGTTTTTATTTGCTTATTTGTATTTTAAAAGTCTACTGAAGATGTTTGGGCTGGCATGAACATGGGGTTGCCACAAACACTGGACTGGTTAAGGAAAATGTCTGGGCTGACATTAATTAAATACAGTGCATAATTTGGGTCAAGACTCTGCAGACTCTGGTGTAGAAGTGGTGACAATAGCAGCAGTCCCTCATGTCTATGTACAGAGCTGGAGAGGGCATATAACTGTTAACCCAAGGTTCATGTATACTGCAGTCTGAGAAACCATGAACGAGATGTTTCGCTTGGAGGTTTCTCATTTATGCATTTCTGCAACTGATCTAAAAGCCTGGGTATGTGTGTGCAGATATAGATATATAGATATATTTGTAAACAATAATCTCTGAGCTACCCACTAAATATGAAAACAGATTATAAATCCTATGTTTAAAAAAAAAAAAAAAAATCCTGCTTTTTCCCAAAACCCCTAAAATTAGTAACACAGAATTGCTGCACGATGATGCAGAAAATAGATTACAATATGGAGTCTATGTAAGCTTAGGTCTTCTTTGCACAAAATCAAAATGCTCAACTCTTTCACATATAAAGTATTCCAAGACATATACTAGACATGCACTAATCCAATCAAGTAATTTTCTTCTCAGGGCAAGGAGTAAACATGTCCTTTAGTTCGGTTTTCAAGTGTTTGAGAGCTTCTTAATGTTACAGTTTATTAACTTGGATAGATATGTTCAATAATTATCATTACTTTACAATACATTGGATGGAAAGATTTTGGAGTATGATCAGGTAGAGTTCTCTTAGCATCATGGTACCTGTTGTACTCTTGGATCTTTTTGGCTTTGGTCATAAATTGATTGAAGAGCACTGCAGAGAAACATGGAGTTTATTGAATTCAGGGTTTTCCAATGTTTCTGATTATGAATTACAGCAACTCCAGTGATAATTAGGCCCAGAAAAATTAAGTTGGTGGATTCCATAGTGTTTCTCTTCAGGAATTAAAGCCTTGCCCTGTTCTGATAAGAGATATACCTCTTTCCCTCATCCTCCCTGCCAAGGATAAATGTCAAATCAGCTATAAGCTTTTATGCCTGTTTATGTATAGCATGAAATTGCTCTCTTCTTTACGTGATTAATGCTATTAACTTCAGTGTCACTACTGAAGTAGTGGGTGAGCTGGATTTGACTGTGTATGTATGCACTGTGTGTTGTATACAATATATAGGCACCATTTCTTATCCTCTGTATTATTTTTTGAAAAGCATCTCTTTGCCTGAAAATCAGTTATAGCAGGAATCAGATGTGCCATCTGTGTAGCAGTTGCTATTGTCACCTTTCCAATTTCAAAAATTGTACATAATGTCAAGTAACTAAACTGTGCTTTAAAAGCTAAGGTACACGTGTTTCTGTTATTTTTAAAGATATTTCCTTTGCGAAAGATACAGATTAGGAACCTGCTCTCATTTATGTAAGATATAGTCTTGTCACTTATTTCAGTGGGCCCACAATATAATTTGATGACTTGATCATGAAGTCGCGCACGCTGGACCTAGTGGCCACTGAATGTGGATCAGTCACTGTTGCTAGTGAGCAAGCACATTTATTTCAGATAAAAAATATAGCAGAGTGCCTGAGGCAGCTGGGGTTGTTTAGCCTGGAGAAAAGGAGGCTCAGAAGAGACCTTATCACTTTCTACAAACACCAGAAAGGAAGTTGTAGGCAGGTGGGAGTTGGCCTCTCCCAGCAATCACCTAGCAACAGGACAAGAGGAAATATTCTCAAGCTGCTCCAGGGGGAGGTTCCGTTTGGACATCGGGAAGAATTTCTTCACTGGAAGAGCGGTCAAGCATTGAAATGGGCTGCCCAGGGAAGTAGCAGAGTCACCATCTGTGGAAGTGTTCAAGAAGTATCAGGACGTGACACTTAGTGCCACGGTTTAGTTGACATGGTGGTGTTGAAATCATTGATCTTAGAGGTCTTCTCCAACCTTAATGATTCAATGATTCTGTGTGGGAGAAGATAAGGGGAAAGTTCTACAATACATTGTAATAATCGTGTCTTATTTTTAAGAGCAGTTATTTGCACTTTGAAAATTACTCCATGAATCATGAGTGATTGCAATGAAGTCAGTGAGTAAGACTGTGGTTTGATCATACTGAGTTCCTTAATATAGACCTGATCCAGGGCTTTTTCAAGTCTGTTGGAACTTTTTCATGAATCATGAATATAAAGGTGATCTGGTCCTGCATTAGGAATCCTTTATTTCCCAAATTATTACCAAGGTTTGAAATTTACCATGTAAAGAGGGGCAACACAGTGTCTATAAAAGACAAATAACCATTAAAATCCTCAGATTAGGCCTTAAGTGGGAAGAAAATGATGCAGAGGCCTTTTGTTACACTAGCATGTAGAGTGAATTGTTGTGAGGATGAATCTTTATCCAATTTTCCCTATCTTCCCATAGTTTTTCTACAACTTGATAGCATTATCATTTTATTAATGAAAAAATAGAATAGTTTTCCTCCCCTGTATTAAGATAAATGCATTTTATCTTTCATATGCTGGAACTTCCATACTGTCATTCTAATAACAAAAAATATTATGATAATGAACAGCATGTGGTAGTGCATTCTTATATTAAACCAGATTTGTACCTCGAAAACATTTCTTTAGATTTCTGATTTACTGTTATAAGATATTATGATTGTTTCTAGTTCCCTCAATAAAAAATGTCTTGTTTTCCATTAGGGCAAAAAATGACTCACAAATGCACTTTAAAACTAGCTATCATATTAAATGAAACCTCCACACAATGAAAGTTGATTTAAAGCTGTCCCATGACTCAAGTAATTATTATTTCTCCAAATATTTATACTTGGTTGTTATGCTTACCACAAGGTAATAATTGCATAATCTGACGTTTAGCATATTTTAGTCTAAAAGAAATATTTTTACTTATAAAGAAGGTAAAAATCAAGACAAAGACTCATAAACCCTTGGAATAGCAAAACTAGTTTTAAACCAGCTTTTGTCCCTCCTCTGCTTCAATCCACTAACAACTCAACTTTTGCACTATTCAGGGAGCTTTCTTTTGTGAATAGCTTAGGTTTGTCAATTAGCATGAAAATACTTCTTCCTTGCATAATGTCAAAATCACCATCTAAGGAAGCCCAGACATTTTACTGCTTTCAAAATTACCAAGGAGTGCACAAATGGTGACTTACTTTAGTGTGAACTTCTCTTTTGGAATATTTTCAGAATAAAAACTGTAAAGAAAATCTTGCTGGGTTTTTTTGGTTTTTTTTTTTTTTGTTTGTTTTGTTTTGGGGTTTTTTTGGGTTTTTTGGGTTTTTTTTGTGTGTGTGTTATTGATAAAGCTCTGGTATCATCAGACTATTTAGTGAAGACGGTGATATTTTCTCTGGAGGGAAAATGAACAACCTAGTACGTTTTCACTTTCCTTCTGCAAGATGTTTTAGCTCCACTAATAGAGTGGTGAAAAAGCTGAAGTTTATATAGAGTGCTTATGCTGTTAAAGCAAAAATTGAGTTTTTATTGTCTTACTAAGGAAACAACTGCTCCCATCCAAAGAAAAGAAAATGAGATTTTCTAATAAGGAAGGACTCTTCCAATTGCTTCCAAATAAAATCTGAATATTTTAGTGAAATGAGAGACCTCAGAAAATACAGATATTTAGAATGACTGCCATGGTAAAATAAGTAAGTCCATCTGCTTGCTGATCCACAGGGTCTGAACTTGGATTCAGTCTCTCCACTGCAGAATTAAGTGAGATTAAAGATATGCTTATATATTTGGTATGAATTAAATTAATCTAAACATATAGGGGTCAGCAGTAGACCTAGAGAGCCTGTATATCTTAAGTTAATTCATAAGTTCTACATGGCTCTGGCCTTTCCCCAGGGATAAACTGCCACACGGGTCGCATTTCTCTCCTTGCTTGACAGTGGATAGACAGGCCAGAGCAGTGGAGACATAAATTGAAATCTTCTTCCCATGCTGGGTGGTGATTTCTACAGAAAAGCCATGGCAATGGCACTCTTCAGGGACCCTCACATCACAAGTGAATATCCATATCCATCAGTTTTCTTGTGATAGGCAGGATACAGAGGGATGGGGCAGAGTGGTGGCTCCTTGGCCGCCCAGACTGTGGCCGTCTGTGCAATGCCAAGCCTGGATCTGCTCTCATTCTGGCTGGGGCAAGAGCAAGTCACCGAGTCATTGCTCCTAAAGCCCTTCCAGAGGACCTATAAGTACGAAATGAATTGACATTAGGATGCTAATGTAATTTACCCTTTTCTTGCCATACTTCTATGCCCTTTTTTTTTTTTTTTAAACTGATATTAATTTCTTTCCTTTGCTCTTTCCTTTGTTCACCTTCCTTTTTGTGCATACAGTCTTCTTCTTTCCCTGTCCTTATCAGTCATCAACTTCTTCACATCATCTTTCTGTTCTGGCTTTCACAGCATAATTTTCCAGACCTTATTCTCCCATTTTTCTTTCTTTGTAATTTCCTTTAAATGCTTTTTCTTAAACCATATAAAGGTCTAACAGTTAAAGTATCATCTGTAATTTTAGTTTCTATTTCTAGTATGTCTTTTTTTTTTTTTTTAACAACTGGTTTTGATTCAATTTCCCTTATGTTTGGCATAAATAAATTGTACTCTGAAAAGCCCTTATGATTAGTTACGAGTTGAAGAACATTCTTAGAAGAAAAAAGGGGATTAAAT
This sequence comes from Dasyornis broadbenti, assembly GCA_013397935.1. NCBI lineage: Eukaryota > Metazoa > Chordata > Aves > Passeriformes > Dasyornithidae > Dasyornis > Dasyornis broadbenti. The sequence continues at coordinate 2,380,412 of VZRN01003893.1, read as the reverse complement.
ACATCCAGTAAAACACAATGGAAAGAAAGGGAAGTTGCGGGGGGTGAAACCAGTTGTGCTGACAGGATGTCTGAGGAGCTCTGCTCTCCCCTAAAGCAGACATTAGCACTGTCTGTGAAGATTACAGCTACCCCTGTTTGCAATGTCCTTCTCTCTAGGAAGCACTCAAAGCGAAACAGATTATCTGAACTTTGAATGCAGACTGCAGAGAAACATAAACAGGCAATCAAATCCAGCTATAAAAACATCTATACGTAATACATTTGAACCCTAGCATATTGGATGCTTTTTATTATAGTTATTAAGCAGAGTCCATGAGATCTGAAAAATAGCCTTATCCTAAAGGGAAAAGAAAATGACACTCTTTATTTGAAACCATTACTTACTGTATCACTTTGGGAGGGTTAACTGCATTGTCTAACATGCATCATCTTGACACACTAATTTTTCACAGGGGAATTCAGTTATGTAATTCACTATTTTCAATACTTACTGGAGTTACGTGCTCTTCAGAGGGTATCACAATACGGACTTTTGTGCTTTGCGTACTTAGCAATAAACATATGGAATAAATTACCAGGGAAAAGCAATCTGAAATAAAGAATATAAATGAGTCATGTTTGTTTCATGGAAGGAACAAACAGACACTAGTAATCAAACAGCAGAAAGTCTGGGACTGAAAGTCACTGAAAAGGGGCAGGCAAGAGCAAGCAGTCCTTTCTTAATCTCGTAACTGCATGCATTGGAGGCTCTCATGTGTGCCTTTCATATTAAACATCAAATTTGTGGGCATAATTACTTAGCTGCACTTTCATATGTCATCTTCAAATTCTTTAACCTCAGTGTTCTGAGTCTACAATCATTTCTCAATTAATCATTGCAAATTGCTGACAGCCTTTAACAGCCACTGTGATGAAGCAGGAATGAATCTATATGTTCATTTCCAAGGGACAGGTTTCAAAACCTCTTACATGACTTTTAGCAGATGAAGGCAATAAAGATGGTGTGACAACTTGCTAAGACATCATTTCTGCACAGTTACTGAAATGCTAACTTCTGTGGCCGGAAAGTGTCACAGCTGCTTAGAGGGAATGTTGAGAGCTCTCATGGCTTATGAAGAAAAGACACAAAATAAGAAGCAGGCCTTGCTGTTCTGTGGGAGGAAGATGACTGACTGGGTTTAAGGAAGTGTCTTAGGTAAAATTTGGTAGGAAGTGCTGGTGTAAGGAGGCTAGTGTTGCTAGAAGAAAATATCGGTGACTTGGGGAATCTATTTGTGATTAAAAGACTCAAGAGGTTTTTTACCTCCTAATAAATCTGGGAAGAAAAAATGTTGTGGTGCAATGTTTTCCACAAATATAGAAGAAAGAGAAACTGAACTGAACAGAGCAGTGTGTAGAGTAATCCCATCCACCTATACCATAATTTTTGTCCAGTGCTGCAGTTTAGATGGAATTTGCATGTTGGGTAAGCTTCAGTTTGGCTCTTTCTATAGGCTTGATTTTCATCTCCTCCATGTGATTCTGACAGACTTTAACACGTGGTGTTAAGAAACATGGTAAAGATTCTGCGATTAAAATGGTATAATATTTGTTGAAGCATTCTTGTCAGCACAGAAAAGACTAGTATTACTGTGAAGGTTCTTCTTGATATTGGACAATGGAAGAGACTGAGATTGTCCTTCTGGAAGAGGAACAAACCAATAAAATAATTGGTTTGATACCTGTCCTTCCCTCAGGCCCTGCATAATAACATCTCACTGACTTCAGCGTACTTGCTGAAGGAACTACTTCCTACAAAAGGAAAAGGGGTTTTTGGAGGTTCTATCAATAATGTAAATTACTTCTAATTAAGGTGACTAAAGAATGTGATTGTTAATATACGCAAACTCACAAATGGTTGATACACAAAACCTGTAAGAAAAGATTTAATAGTGATAGGATTAAAAAACTACAACTATAAAATACAATTATGACATAGCATGTTATTTTGGATCCCACTTGTGGTTATTGTTCTTCAATCATTTTGTTCTTAAAAACTGTATAAAAATGCAACATATTCCTATGGGAAATCACATTCTAAAATATGGGGAAATTTAACTTTTCTGACATTTAAAGTGAGGGGTTTTTTTCAAGGCGGTTCCATGGGCTTTGGAGATGCAAGGAGACCTAGCATTCAAGTCCTGAAACAGGGACTGAACATGTCAGCCTAAAGGCAATGTTAGAAAACACAATAGGTCAGATTCCTTCTTTAAGGAACCTGTCCAGCACTATCAATAGAATATTGCTATGTTTCCTTAGCAGAGAGCTTGTTTCAATGTGTGACAGATGCTATGAAAAAAAATTTCAAGTAGTTGTTCTCTGCATGGGCTACAAAGTCAGCCAGACCTTCATTATGGCTCTGCATTCGTTATGTTTCTTCTTGCTGGCAGCACACATGTCAAAGAACTTTCTCAGCTAGTACTACTTACTAAAAAATGCTTCTTTCACAGAAATGTCCAATCCCACAAGTTCCTGTGGTGCCTCTCAGCTTTTACTGGGTATTCATTTTGCTGCCCTTGAGAATTATAAGAAGATGCTGAGCATCTGTGTTGCTGGTCCTAAGGCTTTGGGTACACTTACTGTGTAGTTATCCTTAATGAGAAACATCCCATGGCAAAAAACAAAGGAGGAAACAGAAAAGCTCTAAATATAGACAATACTATTGCAGACATTTTAGAATCAGATGAACTGGGAAACAAAGCACTAACATACACATCTTATCCTCATTTCTATCTGTGTGTCAAATTATCCTCCATCTATGAGAAAAACAGAATCTCTTAACAACAGACCTGTTGCTCATCTGGCTATAAAGAAACCATTAACCTGTTATGATGCACACATGTTGTTCCACCTGGCAGGAAGATGTTTCAATTTCATTTTTTGACAAAGATTTCAAGGAAGGCAGCATGTTTAAAAGGAGGAAGATCAACTGAGCATGATATGGAACTNGATAGGAAACTTCTTGTTTTTTTTTTTTTTATTTTTTTTTTTTTTTTTTTTTGAAAGATCATTAAAGGAATCTTTAATGAAAGCTGCTGAGTAAAGTGTCACAGAAAGAAATAGACTCATAGAGGACCCTGAGTACGTTTGTGAGAGAACAATGACATCCTTATGTTTCAAAATGAAGTAAGAATGTGGGGAGGCTGAGAATGCTAGGATAATGAGGCTTTATGAGAAGGGCTGTTTTGTCCCAGAGCAACCTTTTCATTTGCCCTGGACAAGCTAAAGGCTGTAAGAGGTACAACACATCGCTCCATTCTGTGGCAGACAGCTATCGTTATTCAAAGGCGGTTCTCCCTTGCCTTATTGCTGGAGTGCTTTGTATTCACTTTCTCAAACTCCTGCTGGTCCTATTTGATCTATCTTAGTTAGGTTAATTCTTTCCTTGTGCTTGCAGTTGATACAAAGCTGGGAGAGGTGGGTGATACATCAGAGGGTTGTTAGGCCTTTCAGATGGAACTGTACAAGCTGGACAATTGGATGAAAGGAACCTCATGGAGTTCAACCATAGAAAATGAAGAGTTGTTCCTCTGGGAAGGCAATACCAACCCCATGTACCAGTACGGACTGAGAAGTGACAGTCTGGACAGAAGCTCTACAGAGAAGAACTTGGAAGTTTCAGTGGACAACAAGTTGAGCATGAGCCAGCAGCATGCCCTTTGGCCAATGGTGCTCTGACCTGCATGAGCCAGAGCATTGACAGGAGGTTGAGGAAGCTGTTCCTTCCCCTCCGCTCGGCAGTGATGAGGCCTCAGCTGGAGTGCTGTGTTGAATTTTGGGCTTCCCAGTACAAGAGACAAGGAACTTCTGGAGAGGGTCCAGCAAAGGGCTTATGAAGATGATCTGGAGAGAGGAACATATCTCTTATGAGGAAAGCGTGAGAGAGCTGGGCCTGTTTAGCCCCGAGAAGAGACAATGAGAGAGCCTCATCAATGTATATCAGTACCTGAAGGGAGGGTGTCAAGAAAGGGGGGCCAAACTCTTTCCATTGGTGCCCAGTGACAGGACAAGAGGCAACAGGCACAAAGTGCAACACTGAACTATGAAAAACATACTATCAGGGTTACAGAGCACTGACACAGGCTGCACTGAGAGCTTGTGGAGTCTCCTACTCTGCTGATATTCAAAATCCACCCAGACATGATTCTATGCAACCTGCTCTAGGTAAAGCTGCTTTAGAAGGGCGGTTGAACTAGATAATTTCCAGAGGTCTCTTCCAACCCCATTGACATTCTACGATCTGTGATCCTGTGATCTCTTCTGTGAAGACAGGCTGAGAGTGTTCAGCCTGGAGAAGAGAAGGCTTGGAGGAATCTCATCAATGTATATAAATACCTGTCAGAGAGGTTAAAGAAGAGAGTCAGACTCTTCCCAGTGGGCCCAAGAACAGGAGGCAATAGGCACAACACTGAAACACACGAAAATGTTCTGGACCACAAAGAAAGACTTCTTTTACTGTGAAGTTGGCTGAACATGGCAAAAAGGTTTCCCAGAGATATTGCAGTTTCTATTCTTGAAGATACTGCAAACCTGTGTGGACATGGCTCTGGGCAAACTGTTCTAGGGTATCTTGCTTGCGCAGGGGGGTTGGACTTGATGAACTTGAGAGTTTCCTTCCATCATGATCTGTTCTGTGATTCTGATATTTGTAAAATTATTCTTAGCTTAATGTTGTGTTTAGGTAATACAGAAATAAAACAAAATAAAAATATTGGACTCGGTATGGATTACTTAAATTTAGAATTAAAATAGAAAATTAAGACAATATAGGTGATATATTGAGGTTGTTTTAGATATGGTATGTGAAAAGAGTTGTCTTAAGAATAGAATTGAGCTGTGGATTTCCCTATCACAGTAAGAAACTGTGTTGTATTAAATTAAACATTTTTAAATGAAAATTGTATTAATTTAATCATGTATCACAACGACTGATAAGCACTGTATTTCTGTTGGAGTATCAGAGGATTATTTTATTTGGATAACTGGGCAACTTTTGAAGTGAAAGCAGACGAAGCAAACTTGATTGTGTCAATCATTTTTGGGATCTGCTGAAAAAATTCCTCAGTTTCTAAAATCCAACACCACAGACAAAAAAAGGATGTTATAGCAATTTTATATTTGATTTATCAGCATATCTAAGTCTTTAAGAAACAGTACAAGGTAAATACATTCCTTGGAACAGCTTGCAAGAAATGAGAGTAGGAACATCGGGATAGATGACAAGCCATTAGAATTTGGTAATGTACAGTGGCTGTCACTGAATAGTGAAAATTGGTCAACCTGGAAAATAGAGAAATAAATCAATTCCTTAAAAGTACAAATGATTTGGAATAAAATGAAATGCATGTATAATCCAAGAAGCTGAAAGAATCTCTGGGGCACTACTAGAGGGGGTGAAAGTTATTAAATTTCTACCTACAAACTATAAGTGCAGCAGAAAGAGTCCACAGGTCGATGAACTTGTGGCATCAGGAGCTCTCGTGTCATCTCAGACAGAAAGCTGGTTTCTCATTCCCCAGAAAAAGTATAGGTGTTTTAAACAAAATTCAAGTGATAAACCCCCATCTTTTAAAGTTATCTTTAAAATCTTTAACTCTAAGACAGGAGAAAGTACTTGGTAAACCCCAGGATTTTTTTTGTGAGCTAAATGGACTTGTTCTGTGGATTAACTCCATGAGCAAATAGCTGTCTGGCAAATTGACTGTTTGAAACAGTATGATTTAAAAACAGCATGTTGGTTCAGAAGCTGTGTATGATAGCTTAAAAATGGTGTCAGACTTTCAAGAGAAGACATGAAGAGGAATTGAAGTTATTTATTAAGTATTGGGATATTCTCAATAAACTACAGAACAGAGCTAAAAAAGCCCTACTTGTCGGTGAGTCATACCAATAAAACACTCCATTCACCTGAGCACACAGGTTAAGGAGAGTCGCTTGCAAGGTTCAGTGAAGCTGAGAGCCAGTATGCACACTTGCTAGTTCCTTTGCATACAGAGGGACCCCAGAAAATCAAATAACTGTATTGGAAGGGAAAATTTTCCACTACTTACAATTGGAAAAATGCTGGAAAAGGTATTTAATTTAGCCTTTCACAAAGCTTAAATGTTGGGTGAGTTTTGGCATGTATCATCAGAAAAACTAAGTTTGCATCTTACCTGTTCAACCCTTGTTTAAAGAGATGTTATTTTCCAGACTATTTGTTTATACTTTGCTCCTGAGGTGCGTCACCAAAATGTGTTGTAAGAAAGTTTGATGTCACAACAGCTATTAAATCTGATAGTATGTTACACCATGGGAAAAAGAGTTCAAGGTGTAACAAGAAAGAATGAGGAACCTTGGAAATATTCAGAGCATAGGCTAAGACTATAGAAATAAATGTTTAAAAATCTATTTAATAGAAACAATATACCTGGAAAAGTTAGCACAGCAAAGACTAATAGCCAGGTCACTATAGGAGGGAGCTCTTAAAGATGCTTGTTCTCAAACACAGGAGTGGCAAGCAAAGTTTTCTTTGGAGTAGTGAACTATGGAGGATGACATGTGCCCAATTTGGCTGCTGGCAATTTGAGAGTGCTCTGATACAGAAGTATCTAATAGATATGCCTCAGAATATTAACAAAGAACATAAGGAACTAAAGGCATCATTTCTGAAATAGGTGGAAAGTAAATTAAAAAAACTGTCTACTGATGTATGTAATAGGAGGCCTGATACAGTTCTTAGAGAAAATCTTTTTCAAAAAGAAAAAATCAAGGGAATTCTTCTGTATAATGAGCTATCACTAAAATTGTTTGTCAATATGCTCAAATAAAGAAAGGAGCTGGGGTCTTAGTCTGCTGAAATGAAAGATTTCATGTCTTTTTAATGGAAATTCTGTGTAAGAGAACAGAACCCAATTACTGGAATTGTCAGATAAATAACAGATTAGGGTTGTAGAGATTTATTTGTTTTTTAGGCACATATGTATGATTTTCAACTTGAATACTAATCTGGAAGAGAAGCTGTATTGTAAATGCATGCTTCAGATATTTTTGTGTAAGAGGACAGCTGAGATAGATTATATACATGTCAGTCTTTTATAACAGTAAATCTGTTTGGTCTTCCATGAAATATGGAAGACTATTACTAGAAATATTGCAAGGGATGAGACATATTAAAGAAGCTATTGAAGTCATTTGGTATAGAGAGCAGAACATTTGTAGAATCTCATGACTGAAAAGTAATATCTGAGTAAGAAAGGAATTTTTAGGGAGGTAACTGGCTAGTGATTCCTAAAATACTCAACTAAAGAAAACATTACTTTTATTTTTATAATGTATGTTGAGTGGATAATTGAAGTTTTAAAATGAAGAAACAAGGATGCTCTACATCTCCACAGTATGATGCCTAGGCTAATAGAAATCAGTTGGGGTTGGCCTGACATAACAACCTTTATCTGTATTACCCAAGTGAAATTCCCATCTCACCACTTTACCTTGGGGTTTAGGAACAACATGCAAGACACAGGATATTATTTATTATAAAGACATCTAAAGCTATTGGGTGTCCTAAGCAGCCTGACAGAATGGAGAGACGTAAAGGGCACTGCCCTTGCCTCCTGTGGCAGAAGATTAAACTCTGCAATGACAATTCAGTATCAGGGAGACTGCTCTGCATTTGGTTTGTGGTGGGTGAACCTTGGTTTGCTATCAGGCGCTCACTAGAACACTTTCTCCCATCGTCCTCCTTCATCACTGAACTTGGTATTTGCAGAATTGTTTCTTTCATGTTTTCTCACTCATCTCTCTCACAGTTGCTGTGCAGAGTTTTTTTATCCTTTTTAAAAGCTGTTATCCCAGACTATGAAGCTGATGGACTGAGCTTTGGCCAGTAGCCAGTCTGCCTTAGACCCAGCTGGAACTGACTTAATCCAACACAGGGGTCAGTGCTGGATATTCCTGGTGTCATCTCACAGAAGCCACCCCTGCAGACCCTCAGCAAACCTCGCCACCAGCACATAATACACCATTCTTTCTACATCACACAATACTTTAAAACTCTCAAGTAGATGCCAGTTTTGAGGCTTATTTATGGGAGAGAAAAATCTAGGCCAAGGCAAGTAAGCATAAACTGATGGTCCAGGAAAATGTGCTCTCAGATCAATATTGCTCTGTTATTAGCCAAAAAAGTATTCAGATTCCTAAATAATTAATTGCTTCTCTGAACCAACCTTATGTGAGACTTGCATTACTAAAGAAAACATCAGTGTAGCTTAATTCTTCTCTGGTAGTGATATGTCATACCTAGCACAGCAATATCTAACAGCAAAGTACTCTTTAGCGATTGTGAAAAGGAATGTTTCCAGAGATATATGAGCAAAGCTTGCTGTTTCTGCTGCTGCAAACATGTTTGAATTTGCAATCACTTTTCTGCAGTCAAAATAATAAAGGGCTTGAAGAAGGAGCCAGATTTGGAAGATGTTTGTTGCTGTTATGTTATAGCACCAATCCAAAGAAACACAAAGATACTTTGTGTACATTAAAAGTGAAACCACGTGGGCTCTTTGGAAGAATACTTTTAAATTACAAGTTCTTCTCAGCAGAAATTGTAATTTGTATTTCTGTAGTGTTTAGTAAGGCTAGACAGTGGCCCTGAGATTACCTCATTTGTTTAGGGCATGGTGCTAAGAACACCTAGGTAGTGTGTTCAATCCCTGTACGGGCCTTTCACTTAAGAGTTGGACTTGATGATCCTTGTGGGTCCCTTCCAGCTCAGAATATACGGTGATCTGGGACTGGTCTCTACTTAGTGCCTTTGTAGTTTTCATCTCTATGAATAAGATCTCTTTTCTTCAGATAACCAAGGAAATAGAAAAATTTCAAAAAAAGCACTTAGTAATGACAGAAAGGAAAATATCATTTTCACTTCATGTGAAAATGGTCATTAATCTGATCACAGACAGTAATGAATAATGTCAAATAACACTATTTCTTTTAAGAAAAGATAATAACTTATCAAAATTCTGTAGAACACAAATGGGTCATTTCCTAAAGAGGGAACTTTTATCCCTTGTAATTACTTCACTATTAAAGAAGACATTTCTTTTCTTTTCTATGCATTTGCATGTGAAACAACAACAACATTGCTTGCTTGATTTTTTTATACAATCAATGCCTTCAGCCAAGGAATATTTAAGATGGCAACTGAAAATATGATAGACCTCTTGAAGAAGTTTCCATAGTCTTTGAACCACAGATTTAACTTGTACCAAGCCATAATTTTTGCCCGAAATCTTTGCTGCAGTACACTTTGGTTATGATAATAAGTTTGGGTATCTTATATAGCACTTTCAGAATGGGAGAAATTACTGAAATTGAAACCTAGTTTTTCTTGAGTGAAAAAGTACCCTTTTCAAAAGTGACTACCAAAATCTTGGCATTCTAAAATGTTAGACCTATTTGAATTCAGTACTTGGGAGCTTTACTTGGAGTATATATGTTTTATTATGGCAGAATAACGTATTGAGGGAGTATTGTTATGCCCTTGCTTTAGACTTATGAGGAAAAGCTTCTCAGGCTCCTTCCATGGAGTGTGAGTTCTCCAGAGAAAGGGTGGGGTCCTCAGTCAGGATCATGTCCTGTACCCCTCCCTAGGGATGCCCATCTCTTTTCATGACCTTGGGGAGTTTCCGAAGAGCTGAGGCTCTTGAAGCTGAAGTCAGCATTCAAAAAAAGCTTTCTAGTTTCATAAAGTCCAACAGTTTTTCAGTAGGAATTCAGAGAATTTTCTGGTAAAGATAGCAATTTTCCCCCTTTCTTTCTGGTCCCATGTAGTTAATATATTATTTGATCCATGTATGTATATTAAAATATATAACTTATATGTTATATAATATTTATGCTTTCCTCCCCTCAGCTTTGTACTAAGTTTTTGCACAATAGGTTTGGGCAACTATATAAATGATGAAAATTTGATATTATTTGCTCCTGTGGGTCTAAAAATGTGTATATAATTCTTCTTAAAGCCAATATCCAAGTCTTAATACACTTGGCATTATAAAATGCTGTCTGCCAAGTATCCAAAAAAATGAATTTGGCAAATAGAAAGACATAGAACAACAGTTCAAGAGTACTGCATCTTATAAGTCAAAGAAAAACGAATCTGTAAGTTAGTACAGCACTGAAAGCTTTATTTTGATGAGTGACTTCAAAATGCTTTTTGCCCCTTTCTTACATGATGTTGCATTTGGATGGTTATCTGTTCATGATATTCAATTTTTACTTGTAAAAAGGTTATAAACCCTGTAACTATGAGAAGTACCTGTGTTTTTAGTTATTCTGGTTTTGTTTCTTTAATAAACAGGGGTTGTAATCTCTGAAATTAAAAAAAAAAAAAATTATTTGCTTCCTCATAAGCAAATGACAGGCAGGTTGAAGGGAAACACAGTTGTCACCCACAGCTTTTCAGAGCTTGCAGAAATACCAGTAATTCTATATGCATAAGATAGAATGAAAATGTTTCCTTTTATTTCTAGAAGACGGGATTTTCAGTAATTAAGGAAACAAAGAAGTGAAGTGAAGGAGAAAAAAATATCAAAGTGCATGGAAGACATCCAAATTACAGGGAGATAAGCTAGAGTGGAAATTTACTGCAGAGTAAATGTTCTGTGGTATATGTACTTTCCTGAGTATAAGGACAAGGAAGACTGGAGAAAAAAAAGTAGTTCTTCAAAATATGTAGCTCTAGGAACATAAGATTAAGCCCATAAGATCCAGGAAAAGTAGATTAGCATTTTTGGGTCATTTGATTCCTTGTTATAACATTTGAACTTCATTTACTAAAAAATGGCAAGTTCTGACTCTTGCAACAGAGAATTAGAGAAGTGTATTGAGTGAGATCTGTGCTTTGCGAACAAATATGTCCTGTCTCCCCATTTTCTGCATTAAATATTTCTGAGGTCACAATCAGACAGATGTGAAATTTTGATTATTCACTTAGAAGCTATTCATTTTTATGGTTATTAAGCCTAAACGGTGTATGGAAAGAAAACAGCTTTAATGCAACAGACCAATTTTTGAGCCAGAGAGGTCTTGCAGTTATAAGTGAAAGGAGACCCAAGAATTACAACTGAAATTTAAAAATTAAAATTATTGCCCTTCTTTGATGGAAACTACCTGAACTAAGAAGGTGTACACCTTAGGAGAAAAAATGTGTTTTCTTTTGCAGATCAGATCGGATCATATCAATGAGTGTCAAGCTATTTAGGGCTTCACTGAGAATCAGACAATTAATTGGCAACTGACGGTTTAGCTTCCTAAGGCTCTTTTAAAAGCTCCCACCAAAACCTCCCAATAATTTGCACTTTCTATGGGAGTTATCCTTCCATATATGGACTTTACAAAAGCTACCTTGTCATGAATATTTGAGAACCTCATCCCTGACCTGGTACTACTGATAAGTCTGAGATTTATAAAGAAGCCAAGTATCTTTCCTCTGAAATAAAATCCCCTTTTAGCTTTCTATCTCTGTCCTTCTGAAGAGTCTTGATCTTCTCTGCTACCACAGAAGTGAAATAAGAAATGAATCCTTTGATCATCTGTTTCTTTAATGGAGCCTTTCTCCTTTCTTACATAGATGGAAATTAAAAAGAGAAGTGCCAAAATTATCATACATGAAGAAAAGTCAAATAAGTTACAGAGGACAAGACTGTATTAGTCCTGAAATATGCAGATAATACTGATCATGAAGCTATAGAAAAGCTTTCAGTGGATCTTGAATACACAGGCTGGTGAGCAGATCACCTTTAATTTTTCCTTCCTAAACTTCAATGTGTCGCTAAATGGCATGTCTGAATTTGATGAATTTCCAAAGAAATGTTCTGCTCATTCATGACATCTATTTCATTGCCCTGGACTCCTTTTCTCTGTAATAAACACAGCTGCAGATGACACACAGGAAACAAAATCTTGCAATCTAACAGTGCTAAATATATCTCAGTATTTTCTCAGTGATTTTCTTTGTGTCAACTTATAACGACTACAAGTGCTATTTTCTCCAATAAATTAATTAATTAACTTTCCAATGCATGAAAATTTATTAAAACATTCTACATTGAAATGTAGGATGTTGGGAGCCATGATTTGAAGTTCTTTTTTGTTAATTTCTTGGTACATTTCTCCCTTTTCTAGCACACAGTTTGGTATCACTCTTGAGAAGGAGTAAAACAGGAAAACAAAAAGTTCAGGTCTGCTGTGAGAAACTAGATTTAGACTTAGGACAGTTGTGAATTATAGATATTATTTAAAATCAATTGTCTGGGCTTTTTTGCTTGTTGTTGTTTTAAATCAGAATTTTACATAACTTTTATAAAAACAGTTAAATAAAATTTCCTCCAGCTATTGTTAATTTTAATTTTGTATTTTTGTTTGTTTGTTTTGCTGAATATGTAAATGGGATGATTCTCATGTAATTGGGTGAATTTAAGTTATAAATACATGTTAATATTTTAAAACATCTCGGAAGAGCTCACTTACATTGACATTTATGACAGACTGGAAGTGGCTCTATTTCCCTCTGCATTTGTCCATGTATCAGTAACAAGTAACCTGACTGAATTAATGAGTCACAGTAATGTCAGATCTGTACTTTTATTTTTGATTGTGCAATCTGTGGTGAGTTGAGGACTGAACAGTAGAAATACATCTTGTTATGTGAGAAAAACTCCTCTGTCACATGGCCAGTGTTCACCTGGAGGGTGTACATGCCAAAACCTGAAGGCACAACATTACAGTGTATGCATTGCAATTAGAAAATACCACATGGAGGAGAAGGAGCAGTAATGACATCAAGATAGATTTACTTATTCTGTACGCTGCTCTCTTAGAGACCACATTGCTTAAACTTCAAATAATTGACACAAACATCTGTGCATTATTTATAGCTGCTTCGCTCACTGTTTCATAATTTTAAGATTCCCCGAACTCTGGTGGGATCTTTCTGGCAGGCAGGAAGTTGTGGTCATCGCTTCACTGAATATTCCACCCTGCTTCAGGGAGTGGAGTCCAGCACATTTTTTCAGGATGTGTGGGATGGAGACAGCATGATAAGAGATGCAATGGTCATGTTTAAACCTTACAAAACCTTTCCTGAGCCAGACTCGTCTTGATTCTTTCCCTTTTTTCCTTCTTTTTAAAAATAAGGTTATTGAGGATCTGCAAGCTGCTGTTCGTTTTTGAATGTGGCATAGCAATTTGCTTTAAGGCTATAACAAAATAAGATTTGCACCAACAGTTTTGTGGCCATTTGATATCTCGGGCTTAACCAATTTGGATGCAATTTAATTAGTTACCCATCATTTTCATATGGAGGGAACATCCATGTGCAGTCTAGGAGCATTGATTTGGTCTTCTTTTAGCTGTTTTTAGTGGTTTTTCTGTAAATTAGAAAAAAAAAAAAAGAGTTTTGTTTTTAAAGATAATAGATCTAATAACATACACACTTCAGATAGAAGATTTGAATCTTTAAGTTAGGGTAAAGCAGAGAGGATATTTGCATTAGAAAGAATAAAGGAAAAATAACTCTTATCTGTTGCTAGCACATTGCTTTCACTAAAACATTCTGTAAATACCTTCATTCATGTCTGGACCTGACACACACAGTATATTATCTTTTGCTTAATTAGTGGCATTTTTAGTTTCTTCTCTACTTCTCCTGAAGTGAAAATTAATTTCTAAATTTTATGAGATGTCAGACTTCCTCTAACAGTGTGAAAAAACAGCTCGAAGGCTCTAAGTAAAAGGTTTTGGGCCATGATTGACACAATATAGTAGGTCATATTCTCCCTTGACAAGCAGTAAATTCTGAGCTATACCACAAAATACAGGTGTTTCTAAGGAAGATTCTGACTGGATAATTTGCAAGCATCAGCCTATATATCAAGTGTAGCAGAATGCAAATGGCTTGTGAAGAATCTTTCTCTGTTGCATGTGCCCAGGAAAGAGAGGATGCTGTGTGTGTGACAATGAATTATATCTAACTGATGGAAATGTGGATTACAGATTACACTGATGAAAAGCACAACCATCACTCAGACAGATTTTGACAAGACCTTCCAATCAAAATTCCATTTTCTGGCCCTGGTGGGTTAATTTACAGGCGCACACATATGCACAAAGTTTGAAGTCCATTGATGAACAAATCACATCTTCACAAACAAACCTGGTAAAAAAATCCTCTTGAAAATGACTGTTTTGTTAATGTAACCAGTGTATGAGGTGGTGGAAATGCGTTTGCACAAAACAGTTTGTATCATGGTGTCAGAAAGCTTTCCTTGACAATTATGACATTCCTCCGCTCCCCTATATTTTAATACAAGAGGTATTTAGATGCCATGAAGATGCGATGTTTTGTATTTACCTGCCTATTTTGTAGCACTTAATGACAGATAGACATTATTTTGCTGGTTCAAATCTTGAACTACCAGAGGTGCATGGAAACTTCTTAGTACCCTGCTTTCCTGCGACATACATTTTCTGCTTTCTTTTGGCATAATTACAGCTATTTGCATGAAAAGAGAGGGTGGCGGAAGGGGTGGGCTTAGAAATCCACCTACTCTTGTTGTTTACTCTTTGCATAAAGTCATAATCCCTGATGAAGTAATCAGCATTTCTGCAATAGCAAATCATTAAAGTTGCACAAAGGAAGTCACACTTCAGGGATTCTTATCTGAAAGGATTCTGAAAGCTGTTACCTGGTGGCTGATTTCAGTGGGACCTGCAGACAGCCAGCGTGTCTCACTATCAGGGCTGCTTTCCCTGAAGACAACCAGTCAAATTGCCATTGTTTTCAATGAAGCAGAATGATACCCTCAATGAGAAAAAGGAAATGAATATTGAAGAAACAAAGATGCTTCTTTCATGCAAATTGCTTTACTAATAAATAAAAAAGAAGGAATTAGAACCAGGAAATATAGGAGATAAAGAGAAACTGTTGTCTGAATTCATGCCTTTCAAATTTTCCAATGAAGTATTTAGTTAGCATTTAGTAGCAATGTTCATTATACTTTGATAATTATTTAGAGCTTTCTCCCTCACAAACTGGTTGTAGTGAATGACTGTATCATGGTTCACTAGTTACGGATTCTTTTGCACCATTATGCAAAAACGAATAAAGAGAAGTTTTTCTACTAAGAGGGCTGGGAACCTGTGAAATAAAGCAGCTCAATTAGAGGAGACCTGAAGTTAATGGGAGTGTGTTCTGTAGGAAATGTATATTTAAAATTAGTGTATTCTAAAAGAATGATCCAAATTTAATTAAAACTGAAAAAGCAACAGCACAACCACACCTCCTCCAAGGCAAAGCTATAAAATCTTCCCTTGCTGTCTACCCACCAAAACATCAGCCAAAAGGAAACACAAGTAAATTGGACGGCGTGTATCCAGTGAATGCTGTAAAAACCAATACATATGAACTGTTACCATGTAGTAATATTAATGTTACTTGTCTTTCCTTCAGTTTCTGCCACCACAGGTTTTTTAAGTTACTTGAAGCTGTAACTTGAAGGAACACCTGAAATTGTAACTTGTAGGAAGACTGAGCTCTGTCTTCACTGAGCCTTTTTTTTACATTATCCCCAACTTATGCATGTATTCAGTCAATATGTTGCACCGATAAGGTGAGACAAACTCAAGCAAATAATAAATACTGATGAAACTATATATATCTTAATAAGTGACAAAAAAAAAAAAAAAGATATCTGTAGAAAGTTCAGTGTTTAGTGCCTAGTGGGAAATTTTTTACATAATGGTGCCTATTGAGACACACTGATTTTCTTTTTTACATTTTTATAAGGATGTGCTATTTGATACTAGAAGTCAAAGATTTAATTGTGTTATATTCTTTTAAAAATCAGAATATGCAAATAAATATTTTATTCCCTTTAGTTTTTTTTTTTTTTTTCCCTGTCACTAATTTGTTCGGAGCACTTATTAGAGCCTACCTATTTTGTTTCAACTTGACCCAGTCAAAGCAGTTTGAAGACATTTACAATGATGAAGAGGGAGCTTCAATTAACCTTCTTGGCTGAGATATTTGATATGCATGAGTTACTATATAACAGCTTAATTATCTAATATTCTTTGTAAAAGATTTCTAATAAAGAACGGAATTGATTTATATATTATGAGAGAATAATAATTTATTTAATTCCTCATCAGATTTCTTTTGCGAAAATGTATGTAATTTAACCACCAAGCTAAGGGACCAAGACCAATAGTCAGGACCTGACAACTTTTGAACTCTGTGTTTTGATGACTTTGCTTTAAAGGAGAAGCAAAGCTGCTGATAACAAATAATCAAGTTCTCCAGAATTGCAGGTCAGAACTCATTAGAGCTATAGACACACATTTTAATTTTTATTCTAGAGATCCATTGTCATAATTTATACCACAATAGATAAAAAGAGATAGAAAAAACATTTTTTAAAAATTAATTTTACAGGACTTGATATTTCTTATACATATTTTTAATGATGTTAGTTACCCCTATTATTTTTATGACATTTGAATTAACATCTTCATTGTCTTTAATAGCAACATAAATATGTATGTTTTCTTAAAGATTGCGTACTTGTGAACATGAACATAAAGAGTAGATTGGGGTTCAACCATGGAAAAAAAATCGTAGTGTTTCACACTAAGTCCTGGTTTATCTCAGACCTGATGCAATCTAGGGCCATTCTTAGCATGGAGTAGTGAGATTCCTTGAGTAACTGGTGGCCCCTTACAACAATAGTAGTGAAATAGTGTTTGTCTTTACTGGATCCACTGTCTAGGATTCTTGATGCAAAAGTTAGTTATTGGATTGCAAAGGAGAAAACTGAGGGACCAAAGAATGGTATGATTTCTTGAAGGTAACAAATGAAGCGGGTGACAAAGAAAGGCATCAGAATTAGGGTTTGGTTCCTCTGTTATCTGCATTACTTGCATGGAATTTGCAACCTCAATACTGCCACAATTTGCTTGTGGTGTTAGGGGAACTGAATTGGGTTTTCTTTGTTTGTTTGTTTGTCGGGTTGGTTTGAATCTTTGTTGTTTTTTAAAAATGTATTTTATTTTTATTGTGGAAAAGACTCAAATCTAAGAACTTGGTTTTAAAAAGAGTGGGGAAACAAAAAGAAAAAGCAAGAACATTAGTCAGCAGATGGAAAAATCAAAATAGCCAGGGTGAAATCCCTGCTGAAGTTGATGTGAAATTTGTTGTCGTCTTCTGGGAATCCGGAATTTCACTGTTAAGAGAGGTAGTAAGAATTGAATAACTAAACATCAGGCTAGGGTAGTTCAAAAGTGACATTTACAAAGAGGCTTGGGAAGTGAGTAAGGAGCAAGAGGAAGTAGAAAATAATGAATTCAGAGCTGTAAGCAAGAGTAGACTTGCACAGATATATAAAGGTGGGAATAAAAGAAACAAAACCATCTCTCATCACTAAGACAAGGTGAAGATTAATATTTTTTGCATGAAGGCTTGTGTTTTTACACTACTTTGAAACATAGTTCCCTCTCCAGTAATAAAGATAATAAGCATAACTCCTTTGCAAGACAAACACAGATAAACAGGGTTTTCTAAAGTTGTTCGTAAGTGACTTTTCATTGTCTAGAAAAACAGGTTTAGTTTTTGTTTTGTTATTTAGACAAATGATTTAAATTTTAAGAAGCTATTTCAGCAAAATCCCCAGAATCATATCTAGTGTGTATTTCATATGTAAAATATCACCATTCCCTTCCTTTCAATGTTCATTATGATTTGACTTAGTTGCCCCAGATTGCCTCCACTCTTCTGGTCCCTGCAATAAAAGTTTTAAGTACCCTTTATGATCAAAAAGGGGAATTTTATCTCCAGCAAGCAGGCTGTCTGGCCTATAAATAGGTATGCAGGCCAGGGAGAGTGACCAGGGGTGTGGTGAAGCTCCTGCCTGGCTGCTGGCAGGAGACTGATGTTCTTTTAGGTTGTAGGCAGAAGTGATCTATTATCATTATGTCAGCATTCTGCACCAAATTTTTACTATAAAATTTAGAAGCTTGAATGATATAGGAGACAAAGAGCTTGTTCTGTTTCTATCTATCTATATATTTTCTTTTTAATTTGCTCAAAAATTTAGACATCTAATTTCTGCTCAAGTTACATTTCAATGCTCAAGTGTTGTCTTGGATATCATCTGAAAATAAAATAGACTGCAGACTATGCTTTTCTTTGTACATTGTAAAGTGAGGAGAAAATTACCTTGCTTTTATGAAAAATGAAGCTGTTAACAATAATCGGTCTCAGTGTGGGACTGAAATGTTAGGCATGAACTAGGATTTCTTTGTTAGAATTCTTCAAATTCTATTTACAATATGAGGTTGTTTTTTTCTTAAGCATTTCTTATGTGTCATAGAATTTGTCTGTGCTATGAGCTAGTGCAAAAGTAATGGTCAAATCCTTAATTTGTTGACTGGGGTTTGAATTTTCCTACAAAGTCTACAAAGTATATTGGTAGAAAAGGTTGTCTTTCTGGAAACAAAATAATTGGTTAGTGAGTCAATGCTTCAGGAACAGTATAAATCTGACATACCTTTGCTTCAACTGGAAACCAGCCTACACAACTACACAGGAGGTTCAATCTGCCTCACAGCAAAGAGCTGGAAGTGCTCAGGGTATTTACACTTCTGTAGTGAAAAGTTTGAATCTGCAAAGAGAAATTCTAATGATCTAGGATGGCAATCATAGTAATTTAGTCCACGAGTCTCATTCCTAAACTAATAAATAACCACTACTTTAAAAGTATGTGTCCGTGCCATCCTAACTATGAAGTAGGACAGTGATACCCACTGCGACAATGAAATCGTCATAGTAGCTGTAGGGCTGGAGAAATAGAAGGTTTAAAATGGAATAAAGATTTTGACTACTGAAAAAATGATCCACAACCAGCTGAAAAAAATAAATTTGGCTACTTATTAACATCAATATGATTTAAATTTGAATTCTTTTTCTTTTCTTTTTTTTTTTTTTCCTATAGAGACTGGTTCACTGAAAAAAAATTCCAAAAATTTTTAACAAATGAGGCCTTTTCTCTATCAACTTTCAAGTGCTGGAAATAAAGCAAAAGAAATAACTAAGTTCAAGATTCAAATGTTTTAAAGGAAAACTTTGATGAAAACGAAAAAAATAATCTCATTGAAACTGCTTAGAAGAGGTTTTCTGTCATCAGAGCAGCTCTGCTTTCAAGCACCGTAGATATGCTCACTTTACCTGTTACAATATAGCCATAACCTGGGACTGTTCATCTTCAGATGCAGAGACCATACAATATCATTAACTAAACTGTTATGGAACTAAATTACTTTATTTTTTTTTTGCCTCTCAAAGTTCAATTTTTTAATAGCCATAAAAGAAAAAAACCCATTATTTGCATAATGAGCCCTTTTCTGTCTCCTCTTTCTAATGACATAAAAAGGGATGATTTTTTTCCTCACAAATAACACATTCACCAAATATTTAAGAGTTTTTCCAGTAAACTCTAATAAAAAATGTGTTGAATTCATAGAAAAGAACTTGACCAGACAGAATAGAAGGAAGAAAAAAATATCAGCACACTGAAATATGTTAAGTGTGTTATTGCAATCATCATGCAGGTGACTGAAATGGTGAGAAAATAGTTGTATTCTTTAGCTGACAATTTTTCCTCCCCTGTCATTACACTGTGTCATGCCATGAAGCTTTACAATGCAGATACAGTTCCTGTGGGTTTTCTTAATGGTAAACATGCAAAAATCACTCAGCAACAGCTTAGAAAAAATATCAAAAGGTCTTTGTTTAGTGGCAGAGTTAAGTTTCTCCTCTGACAACTTCAAGCAACAGGAATGCAGAAAAAGAACATTCTCAGTCAAAACACTGAGCAAAGTTTAGGCACATCCAGGTATGTTCAGGATACAAAGTTCATTTAGCAAGATAAATGGCAACAGTACAGCAGACATGCAAGCTGACAGAGACAAACTAATATTTTGGAAATCAGAAAACATTTTTTTGTAGGTACTACAATACTTTGCATCTGTTTTCTGCTGCTGGCAGGAGAAGGGCGAAGGAGGGCAAGGAGCAATGGAACAGGAATGAAGGCTTTCTGCTATCTTTCTATCTCTCGTGAAAGCCCTTGAGTTTTTTCTAAGAGTCTAAAATTCTAAGGTCAGAGAAAGGATAAAAAAAGAAGTGTGCATATAATGTGGTCATAATCACCTGATTACCTTCCAGTAATTAATTGGTTAGGCATCACTAGAGCTGGCTTGCTTTATTCTTCCTTAAGTTGTTGAATCCCTTTTTAAGCACATGTATACCTTTGGCTTTCACTCTAACCCTCAGCAAGAATAATTAATCAAATATGATATTAATCAAATGATTCATTGTATGTCATCTTAAAATCACTAAATAAGTCACTCACATCTGTATCCTTCCACCTAATTTGTACTTGTTTGAATCCCAGTTCTAGTCATAGTGAGGATATCATTTCACTGGGTGGTGTGTTGAAAAAGGTATTTCTTGTTCTTAAGCAAATAAAACAGACAAGTAGCAAAGGAGAAAATATCATCATGCTTGTAAGAGAAGGGAAGACCAGAGAAACTAAGTAACTCACAGAGGGGGTACAGCACAACAGGGCACTGAACCCAGAAGAATTCCATGTCCCTTGGAGGAATATCTTTCCTTTGAGTTTTAGGCTTGTAGGTGTTGCTTGATTATGTGGAGGAAAAAAAAAAAAGCTGCAGCATTAACTGTCTTTCAGAAATCGGTTTCATGCTCCAGACTATGACTTGCAACGTGCAGACCTATCTCCTCTCATTTTCCTCACTCCTACCCCCCACACATGCTTTCTCTCCTCACTTCTACCCTCAAAATACGTGCAGCCTGACATGTAGTTTTGTGCAATAGCTCCCAATCATTTTCTTTTTTTTCCAGTTGTTCAGATGGGAGCCTTGGAGTTGAGGATTTACTAATTGACATGATTCAGTGGTGGTTTGGCATATATATTCTTCCTTCTTTAGTAGCTAGTTAGCTGAAAAAACCTCATAGATTCATCTTCATTTCTAAACAACCACAACTCACGGATGTTCTGGCTGTATCCACTGTTCCCAAAGCACAAGGTTGTTTTCTTGGAAGGAGCAATGGTATTGGGGCAGTAAATGAGGAATATGATTGAATGTAGTCAAGTGAGAATTCTTCCTTTTAATACACTAAAATCAAATAAATTAAACACACATTGAAGGGTTTTTATGAAGGTATGTATTGGCATCAGCAAAGGCTGTGTGTCTAACTTAAGTTCATAAGAAGTTATTTTTATATGCTCTAACAAACCCCATTTTGAGGAGAGTATATAACCCTACCGAAAGCTTAATAATAAACTGAATATAACTATGAAAACATATGGAAACACTAGCTATAATTTTTGTATTTTGGTATACATAATCATATGGTATACAATTTTTCCAAAGTGTACTCAGCATATAAAGTGAATAGCAGGTAATAGCTACTTCCTTTAACTGCTTCAATCATTAAAGATTCAAATTATAATCCAAGATAAACTAACTTCAGGAGGTCAGATTTACTATGGGTTTTATTATCCCATGTGGAACAGAAACAGAGTTGATCGTTTTCTTCAGGGTGAAAGTCCATTAGTAATTGACACTAAAAACCTGTTAATTTCATAGTCTTGCTCTAAACATTGTAATCTTTCTCAGCAGCTGTAAAATGAGTGGTTTCTTTTCCAGTGTGTGGTGGAGCCAAGAATCCAGCCTTGATGAAAATGAGTTAATCAACTGAAAGGGAGAGATGAAACAAAATTGAGAGGAAGGAATGTAAACATGTATGTGATAGTGAACTGCAGTGTAGGTGTTAATCTTGAGTGTGTTCATTTTGGTGCTGTCTCACTGGTCCTCTGCTTAGCTTAAACACATGCAAGGCCTTTATGCTCCTTGCCATTTGAGTCAGGAATGGGCTTTGTACTACATGTAAGCAGCATCTAAAATAACTGGATGTTTATGCCTTTTCAGAGCTGGTGGATGTTATTCATGTGATTAATTATTACCATACAAGATATTCTCATACACTTTAGAGAACACAGATCATGTTTGCTGTCTTCTGCTTGCAGAATCTAAAGGATTATTACAGGCATTATTATCCCTTATTATTATATAAGGGAACTGCTATTCTGACTCACTGTCTGGTAAACTAATTACGCTGATGCGATACAATTCCTATATGGATCTTAAGTTTAATTAGCTGTAAGGGAGCATAGCACTCTTGTATATAGGAACCCTCTGGCATTTCAAATATAAATAACTCCTGTACACCACTCAAATTTATTGTCTAATATCTTTTTAACGCATCTTTGGAATTTTCTTTTGCATACCAAGAAGAGCTTACCTCTTTCTTTGATTTATTCCTAGTGATTGTTTTGCAAGAAACGACATTATAATCAAAACCCTTGGGTATGATCTTAGATCTTGAAAGCATGACTGAGTTACTGCACATGGACTTGTCAGGAGAACACTCTGAGAGAGAAGGGAAGTAGTTTAACTTAGTCTGACTTCCTTCAACCCTGGGTTAACTCAAAATTACCTTGTACTTGCTGTGGATAAAGAACACACAAAGTTTGTTATGACAGCTGAACTGAAGTTCAGAAACTTTTCTAAATTGCAGCACTGTCCAAACCTTTACTGGTTTTAACACTCTGCAACTATAAAGGAAACCATCTGAAGATATGCTTAATTTGAACGTTACTAATAAAACTTCTCATGGGCTTTTATTTCTAGAATGTCCTTTTATCTAGAAGAAGGTAAGAAACACAGAATTTGCTTGCCATGATTCCAATTAATAAAAGAATGTCAAACCAGAAGAACACAACAAACAGAGAATGTATTTATTCATAAAGATTTGTTTATTTCTTTTAACTATAATGTGAGGGTGTTTTTTGTTAGCTTTTTTTTCTTCCTGAGAAAATTGTGGGTTAGAGGGTGGGGTAAAAACACGCACCCCCTTGCATTCCTCCTCGCCCAAACTTGGATGTAACTCAAAGTCTGTGCTGCAAATCTGCCTGACTGTGAGTAGGAAAATCTGTCACTGTGGTAAGCACTAAAGTAATGTGGGATATATTCTGATTCTATTCAAATTTGTTTTGAAATAACATTGCTCATTAATCTTCACAAGAATGTATACTAGTGACCTGTATTCACCTTGTGTGATGAAGAAAAACACTACCTAAATAAAGTTATTAATTTTATTACAAACTAACTTTTAAAAAAATATTACAGTAATTTTATAGTTTCTTTGAGTTTGGTTTTCTTTCTCCTATTTTTCAGTTAATTTTTAATGTATTTTTCCATTTTTAACATATATACTGTCCGGAAAATTGTTCCGTCTGACACTCAGAAATTTAATAAGACTCCAAATTTTTTATAAAACTTATTTGTTGTAGTTAAATGTTCATTTTCAATATATGTACAAATATGGTTTAGAAGCCTGAATTCACTAGAGGAAATCCCAAATGGAAAATCTGATCTGAAAACTCTTATCCCACAGAATATATTTAGTGATTACAGTTATTAAATGCTTTGGTTAAGCGTTTTAGAACAAATATAAATTCGCAAAGATTGCCTCTAAAATATAAATGTATTCTTTGCAGGAATCAGGAGGGCTAATCATGAGGATAAACATAAGAACACATTTTTGGAATGATTTTGATCTCCAACATAAACAGTCTACACTTCTAATAAAAGAGGTTAGAGTATAGAAAGATTTTCAGTATAAAAACTCATTTAGTAAGGTTTCCAAATCTTGATTTAGGTGCCTTCTTTGACTTCCAGACTCTAAAAATCTATCTAAAGATAGATTTGTATTTATCAAAATAAAGAAAACATTTTCAATAATCTAAGATGAGGAACAAGGATAATAATTGGATATAGTTTACCAAAACACATTTTTTTTCTGTAATAAGAGTGTCTATCATTCTTATTTCACAATAGTCTTCCTCTTGCCAAACTAAAGCTAAAAACCCAGGAAATTCATATGAAGTGTCATTTTAAAAGTATTAGGGTTTGTGTGAAAGAAGTCTATCTATAATCATAGAGTATGTGGCCACTGGTATATATCTTTGGCAATGTGACCTATGTGTGTGGAAATGCATTGTTAGATACCTAAGGTAACAGTCATTTTAATTACAGATTACTCACAAAATTGTCTAGGAGTGGGTAAGGAATGCCCCCAAGGCATTACCTACCCAGAGCAGATCCCTTTCTTGGGAAAGAATTGCTTCCTTTGCAGCCAATGGATATGAATGACTAGAAAACTGAAGAAATTTGGATGTAATATATAAAGGAACACCAACAAAAAATTATATCTGTAGGTATGTACATGTACATGTTTACTTCTTGCTTTTACCCAACGCTCCTCAATTGAGAATGCAGAGGCAGGCCTTCTCTCTTGAATGGTACATGAAAACCACACTGCTAAACCCCCACGTGACTCTTTGAAAGCGTACCCCATGGCGATAGGCTTTCATAGCTCAGCTTCCAAGGAGGCTAAGCCTCATTCAGAAACCCAAATTATCAATTTCTCTTGTTTGGAAAGCTTGAACAATTCAGGGAGATAAACATACTTCTGACCCATTGCCTAGTGATGCCTATTCTAAAACTTCTTCCTCCCTGGAAGTCACTGTGAAACAAAATGCTATGACACTTCAGGGTTGTGTAGTTACAGACTGAAGCGATAATGGTCCTGAAATACATTTCAGGGTCTGTGCTCTAAGCTTGCAGAGCACCAGCTCACCTCATTGAAATCAGGTTAATCCCCCAAAAAGCAAGAGCAGTCAATGGCACTAAAGCTTCAAATATGAATGATCAAGAACATGTGAGGTTGCTGAAAGAATATTGTCTCAGTGGGAGGACTTAGGGAAGCGATGATCTATAATCCCTTGAATGATTGTTCTTTTTAAGGAAAATTGCTCCAAATGCCTCTTGGGACATATTCTTAGAGTTGAACCTTTATTTCATCTTCTTATTTTCAGAATGAACAAGTAGGAATTATCTTTTTTTTTCTCCTTGAAATAATGAAAAGTATCAAATGGTCTGGTGGATTATACACCCTCTTGAACTCAATTCCCAGGAAGGATACAAATGTTTTGGATTTGTTATCTTGCCCACCTTAAACTATACTGCTTTTATCAATGTCATTTAAACACAGGGTCAAATACACGGACAGTCCATGTATAGGTCTTATATACGATATGTCAGGCAATCTGTATGATTTGTCAGATACTCAGTGTTGAAGTCTTTTTTCCATTATCTTTTTGAGTCTGTGAGTATCTGTGTGGAAATCATGTTGTGAACTCATTCTCTTAATTCTCCTTGGTAACAGCCACAGAGAAATAATAGACTAGAGGATGAAATTTTCCCTTGCAGATTAGGAAAGGAGCCTGTTCCGCTGCATTCTCTGACATTAAAGAAAGCATGACCCATTAAATTTCTGCCGATTTTAAGAAATTAAAATATTTTGCCCAGACACCTCAGAATTTGATTTTATGCTGAGTTGTTCTGATTTGTTTAAGAAGTCCGGTGCTCCGATGCTAAAGTGACAGACAAAACGAACACCAGATATCTGGGAAGAAAAACTATTTGTGGTCTAGACTATTCTACCCCACATGCTTTTGGAAATAGGTTTTGATCAAATTGTTTGAGGAGGTTAATAAAGAATGGCTTTTGGTGATGCCCTTCTACTGATGAACAAATATGTTTGGCAACTCTGAAGCCATCCATCAGCCAGATAGGAAGAAGCTCCATAGGGGAGGTGTCGCTTTGACAGATGCCTGCAGCTCTTGCTTGAATTGAATGGATTGTACATCTGGCTGCCTACAACTATATCACCCGACATGGCACAGCCTCTTTGTCTCCCTGCCTCCCACACCCTGCCTCTCCACTCCTCGTTTATTCTGGGTCTGGCTCTGCAGCTGTGACACCGACTTCATCGTGCTAATGTGGGCAGAGTCTCCCTCCACTGCCTGCTAAGAATTGCTCTGCAGAAATGTGGCTGCTGTCCAGACGTCTGTTCTTGTCTCATCTTGTACTTCTGTTTAGACCTTTTGATCTCATTCCTGCCTCTGTTGTTTTGTTTGTTTTACTTCTTGTCCCAAGAATCCTGTTGCTTTTTTTGGTCTCTGAAGCCTTTCCTTCAGTTGCAGAGCCAGTCTTTTTTTCCTGGCCAAGGCCTCCACCAGTATGCAAATAGGTTATCCAGCTGGTAACTGCAGTTATCCATCACACCAAAGGACAACTGTGGCAATATAGCCTATGACTGCGAGATCTCTTTGACTCCCAGATTTAGGAAGATATTTTGTGTTCAGCATTGGCCAGCACTATTAGTGTCTTTGAAGTGTTATGTATTGTCTCAACATTAGCAAGGTTTTTTCCTAAATTTTGGGGTTTTTTCCTGGCTATAGCATGTTTTGTAACCACCTTCCTTTCTTCTTATTTCTATTTTTTTTCTCTCTTTTTTTTTTTTTTTTTTCCTTTAAGCAAGTGTGATTTTTTTTTCTGCATGAATAACTGGAGAATCAGCTTTGGTTCTTTTAATGCAAAATAAAATGAATTTTATTCTGAGGATTCTGATAATATAACTTGCATGTTAAACAGTCTGTGTGTTTTCATAAAGCCATCCACTAAAACCTAAAAAAAGGTTTAGTTATTCCTAGGTGACAAGAAGGTTACTCAAGATTTTTTTAATTTTGATTTTTATCTAAAAATGTGTATTGTAGGTTGAGTGATTACAATGAAGTGCTATTGGAAATCTTGAAGAATCAATGCAAAAATCAATTGGCGCACAAATGGAAAAGGCATTATGTATTTTATTTACCAAAACAATACACTGAGTTTGAAGGAATGTGCTGTATTGACAGAATACTACAATATTTTCTTCAAAATATAATACATCAGTGCAATAAAAGATAACACGGTGCTGAGAGCAATTGGCCAGTGACAGAAAGAAGAGTGCACACAGTTAAAGAAATCTTCACTGTTCTCCTGCTGGACTGTCTCCTAACCGTCCACATGCACAGCCCTAGTAGGAGACATTTAGAGAAACTTGTGATTTATCAAACTTACAGTTTTTTCCTTTCTTACAATGTAGAGCAAGATGCCATAGGACTGTCTCCAGCACACCCTTGGGAAAATGAGGAGGTAGGAGAAGCATTTTGCTCTCTGGTTTAGAGACTTCTCTCTTTTATGAACCCTTACAAAGAAGTGTCATGTTTTCTTCTTAGCAATAACATTGTTTTTCAAAATTTGAGTTAAACAGTGCTGTCTGCAAAAATCTTACACCTTAACACCTTTGTGCAGACATACCATTAAGCCATGTTTTTCCTTGACTCCGTGCTATACATTTACACAAGCAAAACTATCACAGGATCTTGCAGCTTAAAGAGGCGTATTCACACAGTGACTTTCAGTCAAAGGGTGGTTGAAGCTTTCCAAATCTTAAATTTTGGCCACAAATTTCACTGAAATATTGCATCTCAACAGCAGCAGCAAGTATAAACCAGTGGTCTATTTTCCAGCCAGTTCTACAAAAGCAGAGATTCCTGAAATATCTTCAGTGCTTAGGATAAAGTAATCCCTTATATTTTTCCCCAAAATTTTTCATTAGCAGTGTTATGTTCTTTTAGTAAAGACTCTCTATTTGTTATTAGCATAAGAAAATCCAGTATAAAGTGCAGAGACTGCCAGAGCTATATGCGAGACTCTTAACAAGTTAGTCTAGTCCACAAAAGCTGTATGACTAAGCTTAGTGATGAATATATGTAGAAGCTGAACTATTTAAAAGATTCTTGAATTAGATCCTATGGCTGTTTTTCAGTGTGTTCCATGTAGTTTAGGATGCTTTTGTGAAGTTCCTAACATATCACTAGTGTCTCTCAAAGACAAATTCAGAATTGATCTTTTTTCCCCTCTGCTTCTGATGGTCAGTAATCAACAGTATGTGAAAACACAGAAGAAAAAAGAAAGCAAAAGCAAAAACCAAAGGTAAAATCTTTAAGATTAGAATGCTACCAGATGAAGACAGTAACATAACTTCCATTTTTATGACAGAGAATTTATGCCTTTTAATTGGTGTTACCTCTTTTCCTACCTCTATTTTGATTCCTTTAAGCTTTTTTAAAATTTTCATATGTTTAATTGAATAATTTTATGAAAGCATGGAAGTGGATAATTTTGGACAGAGTGAATCTTTTAAGAAGGAAGGCAATAAATATAATAATGTTGGTAGGGATGGGACAGACTGGAATGACCAGCTTAGAGATGTTATCAGAAGACATTAAGACCTTTAAAAAAAAGGGCCAAAAGTTTTTTGAAAAGCCTAAGTCCAGTTATGATATTAATATCAGGGAGGAAGTCCCACAGCAGCTTAGCAGTTATCACTGTCTCTGATTTGCTGGGAGTTCAAAAGGAACTAACTTTGTTGCACAGGGTCTGATCTCATGTATGTAAAAAGTGCTTCACTGTTGAAGGTAGTACTGGAGCTGGCTGTGTCATAGAAATAAAATATTAGCGGAGAACACAAAAGGATGTGTGTACAGTGTGTTTGAAACATGATATTCTAGTGACACTGGCTTACTGAGAAAAAGCAAATTCTAGTGAGTTTCTCAAATTAAACTACAGCAAGAGCCAGTCACCCTGCAATTGTAACACAAGGTAAAGATAGTGGGTTGAAAAATGAACAGCAAGTAAATGACTTTTTGAGTAACAGGCACCTCAAGCAAAACCAAAGACAGTGGATTTATACTGGCGTGCTGAGTACACCTAATCCTGACATTCATGACATCTGAGAGAGGGAAAGAATGTAGAAATGCATCTGGAATACAGTATAAGAAAAATCAGGGTTTTAAGCCTCCTTCAGAACAGCTTGCCCATGTTCAATTTTTGTGAATTGTTTTATTCTCCATGATTATTACCAAAATAAGAGACATTCTAGGTCAGCCATGACGCCACAGACAGACCTAGCTGGGATCTGCCTACCCGAGAAGAGCTCAGCACAAGGTCTGTCTTCCAGAGAGGCTTGTATGTCTGGTACAAACGGGACAGACTTCAGGAGCCCCATCTGCTGCAGTGAGTCATCACTTTGTGTCTCCCAGCAGGATCAACACCTGCTAGCAGGGCAAGAAGAAGAAGCTGCCAGCCTGTTACACGACAATAATCTCCGTGCACGTTGTACAGCCAAATCATAAACATGAGATTGCAATAAAACACAGCATCTCCATAAATCTGTCATCTGACGGATACGGCTGGAAATGCCTGTATCTCACCCTTCTGTGCAAAACCCTTAACTCAGCGTTATCAGCGAATTCAGAAAGCCAACACTCACAAAACCAGCAAGTATCAGCAGAGTCAGCTATTGGAAGTGCATGCAGGTAGGAATTCTTTTGTGGCACTTCTGTTTATTTTAAATAGCACACCCTGTCCCAGATTGAACATTAGCCATTTCTGTAGTTTTCTTTATTCACTCCCAGTTGTTCATTAGGCTTTTTTTTTTATTATTCCTTTGTTCAGCTTCACAGTTTCAGTGCCTTAGATATGCTTGTTAAATTCACTTTTTGGTTTAATGCCCTTTGGAGAAAGATTTTTAATTAAACTATGATAGGTAAGTTGCATGAGATTTCCTGAAGATTAGGAGTCTAGAGAAAGTCAGTATTTCTTGGTTGCACCCTAAGCAGGGAGATACAACTCATCAGTATTTTTCAAAAATGCTTTGTGTTTGCTGATTCTTTTTTTTACAAAAACAAAAGAAACATTAGATAAAATATGATTTTCTAGCAGAGTGTGAAATTTTCATCATTTTTCTCACTTTTTAATTTTGAGGCACAGCATTTATGTCACATTGATGATGGCTTCTGAGTGTAATAAACTCCTGAATTTTTCCTCTTGCTATACAAGGCTACTATATGATTGCAAGTACATGAACGTGTTGGAGGATGTAGTGGTCAGCATCATGAGCCCTGAGGTGGGGTGGAGCATTGTGGGTGTAGGAGAGCCCCAAAAGAAACACTGCATTCACTCATCAGTGCTAAGTGGCTTTTGGGGAAAGACTGAACCAAAACTCCTTCTTTAATTTAATTCTGGAGTTTCAGATTAGCAAAACATACAGTATTTCCAAGGACAGGAGACTTGAAATTCTTGGCTTAAGTGGAGGGATTTTTGGTGGAGTGGTCTTTGTTTTACAGAAAGACTGAATATGGTTTGCAATATCCTGTACATGACTAACTTGGCACTTGAAAGCGTATATTGTGAAAATGAATAAATGAATCACATAAAAATAGCAATTAGAATTCTCACCTGGCTTCAATATTTGGCTTTATATGAGCTTTTAAATGCATAGATGTAGCAAAAAATGAATATAAATTCAGTGTGAAAACTGATGAATTGTATAGTTATGAGACCTGATCCAGTATTGATGATTGCTGATGAGCAGCCAATTACCATGACTTGATCCAGAGAAGAATCTTGCATTCCAGAAGCCACTTGAACAATATTTACTCAGACACATCCAATAAAAGCCTATTCAACTCTAGCGCTTTTTAGGCTCTCTGGCCTGCTGTCTGATTGGGTGGAAAGCTGTAATCTCTGAGACAATTACGTTTGAAAGAGTTTGTGAAAATAGTGACTAGAGGAGGAGGGAGAATTCGAGGTGACCTGACTGAAGAAAAGGCTTCCAGGTGAGTTCACAGCTTCTTAGAAATTCCCTGGTGTTGAAAACTTTCTCAGTGTTTGAAGCATCTCTTTGAAACAGAGGGCATGGAAGATTACAGCTGCCTGCCTTGTCTGGGTGTCAAGCTGAAACAGCGCCTTTTCTCACAATCCTCTGGTCACAGCGAGTGTGGCTCCTCAAAGACAGAGCAGACCCCTTCTAAATTGGAGGGAAGCGATGCAGCTGGGAAGCAACTGCTGTCATGTAACTTGGGAGCTTCTGGACTATATAGGGCAGGTGGGAAAAAGTCTGCCAGACCTCTTAAGGTCTTGGCCCCCAGCCACAGTGTGTCTGCACCTGACGCAGAGTACTTGGCTCCAAGGACTGAGACACAGACGCACAGGAGATGAGGCAGCACTAATTCCTCTAATCAGAGAGGCATTTGTTTTATCACACTTTGCTGCAAGAGAGAGAGTCCTGCAGGGTCAGACTATTGCCATTTGCCATAGAAGAGCATTCAGAACTCTTAACTCCAATTGTGCTCCTGTGGAGTCTCCATTCAGGCTTGTCCTGGAGAGTTAGAGGGCAATTTAACCTGCTCTGCGGCATGCAAGAACTTGCCTCATGTGACCTGCTGCCCATTAATGGCTCTGGCTTGTATTAACTAACCATAGTAATTCAGAAATTAACAGGGAAATGTAAATTAAAAAAAAAAGAGAAAAGAAACACAAAGGAATAAAAATACACAGGCGTTGAGGGCCTGGGATTCCCTAGTGTAGGCTGGAGAATGAGACAGTGGCTGCTCCTAGCTCAGGCACTGTTTATCATGTAAATCAATTGAATCAAGTGGAAATAGCTCTTAAAAACTCCTGTCTAACAGAAATGGAACTTGATGGCTTAAACGTGTATGAACATATTTCAAGGCTGTCTGGAGCTTAAAATACTGATCATGCTGTGAATAGGAGTCTTTTTTTCTTGTTGGTATTGTTAACTCCTTAGTGTTACTGGCTAACAACTCATAAAGTCTGATTATCTTCTGACAAAGTTTTGTTTGTTTTCAGTTTTCCACAGCTTTCTAATGACACATTTCTAAAGCTTCATAGCTGTCATTAATGTGTCTTCTGTCTTGGATCCATCATGATGACACCCTGGATTGTAAAATGAAAAATTCCTCCTCATATAATGGACAAGCTCTAATCACAGTCAGTTAGTTATGGGAAATGGAGGTTCTGTAACACAATGGAGTTGATGTCTCCCATTCCATCCCCTATTGCACTTAAAGCTTGGTACTGAATTCAGTCCCTCTACAGATGCCTCAGCTCAATTTGACCTATGGGGTTTTTTTAATCTCCTTTTATTTTTGTCTTTCTGAATTAAGAATTTTTTCTTTTTCTTTTTTTTTTAGCTTATGACCTGGCAGACACTGGTATTTGCTGTGAACTTTAGTTTTTTAATGACACAGCAGAGTAATCATGTTCAGATCCATTTCAGACATCTACAATGAAATTTGCTTCTTAAAGTAGTAGGGTGTACTTTCCTCTGCTATTCAAATGGCACAGAAAACATAAGACAGTGAATTATTCTAGTCATCCATTTTACTTCTATTGGTAAAATAAGGCATTTGATAGCTATGGACAGAAGTTTCAAGAAGCTTGGTTAACTCTCTCCCGTTAAATCGACTGATTTAGTGGGTACACTAATAAGTAAGTATATCTGGACTTTTGTTCTTTCCCTTTTTAAATAAAAAAATAAATAGTAGATGAGATTCTGAACAATGTAAATGTCACAGTCCTGACGCAAAGAAAGTTTTGGAAAATATAGATGCATACTGTCACACTCAAATTCCACTTACATGCATAAGAAATTACCTGAGTGTCAGTCCTATCAGCAGCTCTTAGTTTCTATATGAAGTTAAGCTGAGCACTGAAGGAAAACATGAACTCTCACACTTAGCTTGAAACATGTTCTTGTTTCAGCAGGAAGAGTTTATTCCAGACATGTGAGGTGCATCTCATGGGTTTGTTATTCACTGAACGTTTAAGCATATCTTTTTTTCTGGAATATTTCATAAGGGAATAATTTAGATATTTAAAAAAAAAAATAGTTGAGTTTTATACATTCGAGAAACTGATTTATATCGTTTCCATCAGATTATATTATTTACTGGATTTAAAAAAAATGTAGGCAGAAAATTTTTCAGATTTAACTCATTTTGCTTGAAATGGAAATTATTTTATAGGGTTTTTTGTCTTTCTGGTATCACTTTCTGTTACAAGGCACATGCTGCATAATCAGCCAACTACTCTGTAATTACATTGCAAAGACTATGTAAATACCTAATTATTTTCATGCAGATTACTTGATAATTATACTACCAGTTATGAAGTAATTCAAAGAATAATTACCATGTAACTTCTACTTTTTAGATGTGACGATAAGGCTTTGTTTTAAAGATATAGAGAAGTGCATAATTATCCTGGGGTTACATTCTACTCAGATTGTCAATTATCCTATATTTACAGTATTATTATATGGCTACTGGGCTCAGTATTGTGTTATCATAATTTAAAAAAAAAGTCTTTGCTCTTTGCTTTATAACAAGTATTAGACAATACCAATGTTAATTTTTTCTACTTTCCTATTAATTGCAATGGATTTAAGATTTTCTTTTTTTGACTGTGAAGAAGGAACTGTCTGTCTCTACTAAATCGTACTGTGATTGTTGAAAAATAAAATGACATGGGCCCAGATTCTTAAATGACACTTGGATACAAAAACGCTCAATTAAGCCAAATGTAATATTAAAATTTCTAGAATGGGTACCATAGAGCATATTTTACAAGAGGAATGAGCCATTCCATTAAAGATCTTGTCCCTCTCATAGGCTAGACTAGAAGGAGAGCTGTTGGTGGGTCTCATCTACTTTTCTCAGGGTGGAATAGTCTTCTTTTATTTGTGATTGTGTAAACGAGATTTTGGGTAAAATATACATTGAGAACTTCAGTTAACTCTCTCCCGTTCAATTGACCAACTGCAGTATATGAAGTGGTTGCTATTTAATTTCTAGCCATGAAGCTACAGATTAATGAATTTGTTGCCTTGTTGGCCCAGTTAATCTTCCATTACATTATAGAAAATGAAGTTGCTTGAATAGCATGACATGAGAATGTTCTTTTTCTTCTCCTGAAAGCCTGGTATCATGTTTGTTTGCTGCAGCCAGTGAAGAAAGAATGGGGCATACAGTGTGATTTATTACTATTACAATGCCCAAATACTCTCCCAATTATCCAGTGGCTGAAGTCAGTGAGCACATATCATCATGGAAGTAACAAGGCTGCATATAGAAGATATGACCCCAGGCTATCCTACAGTAGGCAGTAGTTGAACAAAGGGAATCCCACCCACAAGATTTTGAAGGACAAACATTAGACGAAACCAAAATAAATGATTGCCTGGAAGAGTATAATGGTGGAGGAATTGAAAATTCATCATGTGCAAAGGATACATGGGGAGATTTGCATTAGTAATAGCAGCCTATGACTGCCTGAGAGCATCTGAGCTGCCCCTCCAGCACAGCCCTTGCTGGAGAAGCCCAGCTGTGGAGCCTGGACATGGTCTCTGCTAGTTAGGAGAGGCAGTGGCACCAGCATGTGAAATTTTACCTTTGTTCTGCAGGCTTCCACCCATGCAGGTGGCAGGTGGCTCTGAGGGACTAAATATGAAGGAGGGAGCTAGTGCTTCCTTTTTTTCTTCTCCACTCATGTGATCACGTTTAACAGATGAAAAATGGGCATCATTGCCACTGTCTTGTGACGGTGCATCCCCTTCCCAATCCTCCCTCTGGCTGCACTCTGATCCCAGAAATGCTCGTTAGAGCTCAGCCTTGATGAACAGCACCTGGGCTTAGCTCCTCTTGAGATTTTAGTAAACACTGTCTGTTCCCAGGAACTAGTGCTGTCTAATGAGCTCCTGATTTTTAACTGACAGCCTTGGGAACTCATTTTATTGCCTGAATAACAACCTAAGTGGAGCATCTCTTTCGTGATTGAACTTTCCAAGAAAGTTATCAACCCAAATTGCAACCAGGATGGGAAATTACTATGACAAAAGTCTCCTGTGGCCCTGTAAACAGCAGTCCTAAGTGAGACCCTTTAAGCTCTCCTGGACTGCAGTGGCCTGTTACTAGCAATCTCTCTGAGTGTGACACCCTTCAAATCCAGAGAACTCCTAAGTTTGCTATACCTGGAGGACCACCACCAAATGATGCTGTCAGAGCCTAGGCTGATACCCCCACTCCTTGAGGAGCAACCCTTCTTTTCCTTGAGAAGATGCAAAGGCATCTGTTGTGAGTACTTCATTGAAATCAAGGGGAATTTCTCACAGGTATAGCTTGTACATACTCCTCTAGGTCTGTGTACTCCAGTGTGAATATGTTATAGCAAATGTATAATGTATGTTGTGCTCATAGACCCTTAAATGATTCTTATGACTGCCATACAGCCAGATTTTACCAGTGAGTTATTCTGCGGGTGAAGAAGGACAAGGGAATATTTATATTGTTGTGAAGCCCTGAATAGCCCTTGAAACTATTTTCATTAAAAGGCTGAACATGTTATGGTAGCTCTGTTATTTCAATTGGGATTACAGTGTGTAAAAATCTGTAAAACCATTATTTGTGGGCATCAGGATCTGTTGCATCTAGTGAAAGGATGCAGAGAAAATTCCATGCATATAGGACTACAAGATATATCCTCAGCAGAGAAACTCACCTCACATTTTTTCACTCAGGCAAAGAAACCTAGAGAGCCATTCTTCTCTCCAGCTCTTGCACAACACAAATAATTCTGCTGATATTACATCAGTGCTAGTGTGGCTTGGAGGGGGATTTAGTTCCAAAATATTCAACATGATTTTTACCTAAAACACTTTATAAATCCAGTGTCCTACCCAGGCTCTTAATCAAGGCTTGGCCATGGATATGTCATTTTATAGTTTATAAAACAGAAAAGTCTTTCATGTATGTGTGTGTATCTTTTTTTATATCTCTCTTTATAAATATGTAAAAGTTTATGTGTATTTTTCTTGTATCTGCACGTACGCATCAGACAGTGGCAGATCTTAACCAGAAAATGCCCCATTGTAACTGAAAACTTGCTGTCAGACACCTTAGTATCATATGTCTAATCCACTCAAACTGCAAGACAGTATGTCCTGGGGCTCCCTGATAAGTTTAAACTGGTACTTTTCAGAAACATCCCGCCTGCTGACACCCTGGAGCTGCTGAGCTCTTTTATAGGTGACAAAAGGGGCCAAGGCAAATCTGAGCTTCCAGGGAACCTCTTGGCTAATCTGTAAGAATATATTGCCAAAACATTTTGTTTCATTAGACTGGAGGATGATCAGACCTAAGATAATTTTTTACATGTTTTCAAAGATTCAGTTTTTCTCATTCTTACTATGGCAGCAGGCCAATACTTCAGTGTAAAATGTCAATGGGTTGTCAGGACCAGAGACACTGCCTATTTGGCAAGGCTTGGATATAGTTTACTTCATTGTTTTAAAAATCCACTTGGGTTGTTAATTCCATCCTTTCTTAACCTGGCTGCTCAAATGTGGTGTTTCTTGGGAATGACGTCAGCCAGCTGGTACAGTAAATGATGAAGAGTAAGAGTTGGACCTTCCTACTCTCACTGGATACTGTTTCTTTTAGAAAAAGCCAAATATATGAGACACATTCCTTGTATGCCGAGCCAATCTGTCTCTTTCTGCAGACCCTTCAAATCCATGTATATAGTGAAAAAAGCACAAAGCTGCCCTGTGAAGGAGTGGGAATCTATTCCCAAAGAGCAGTATTGGTCTCTGCAACTGTTCAAATGATTCAGGCACTGAGAGGGCCATGACTCACATCACTGTTACTGGAGCAGCCCAGTCTTCCTGTGAATGGTGAATGTCTGACTCGCTAGGTATGATTCCTCCAGAAGAAGTATGATGTAGGATATTGGAGAGATAGCACAGGATGTGTGTGGGTGTTACAGATGGCACAGGAGTGTGTGTGCAGGGCTAGAGCATGTGGAGCCTTAGGGTTTGCTATGTTATATTTAACAACCACAAAAAATAAAGGCCTTTCTGCATTAATGACCTGGTAACGGTAGCTTTGGCTCTGTGCCCTTGTTCTCTAATGTGCTTCATTTTCAGACCTGGGGTAAAGGGAACGCAGTCCCCATCTTCACTAGAATTTGCTTTTGGAAGCTGTTTTAATAGCCTGGTTGATGTATCAGCAGGACTGGGGAGTATTCAAGTGATGTAGCATATGTTCATGGTGTCACTAACTCTCCCAGAGGAATCAAAATCCTTGTGAAAAAGTTAGTATTTTTTTTCCCCTTAAATCAACTGCTAAGATGAGGAAGTCTTACAAGACCTACAGCTATGTTTTTGGAAAGAATGTGCATTTTACAATTTCCTTGGACAATAAATACTCAGAACGACTTTTCAACACTTTCCTAAAACAAACTGTTCAAAGATTCACAAAATATGTCAAAATGAGAATTACTTTAAAATGTTGCTTCAAAATATGGCAGTAAATTCAGTGGCCTAGATGCAGATGTTTGATGCTGTAAGGTACCCGAGACATCCACACGTCTGGAAGATGTGGCAAACAGAAGAAGACCTGCAGTTGACCCAAACTCTTCTGGAGAGCAGTCAGGGTATTTTACATTTACTTTTGTGGTAGGTGCCTGTTTTTAGGCCACTGAATTCCACTTCTGGGTTCATCTGATGTGAATTGTCTCACCAATCCACATCTCACAGAGGCTGTGTTACAAACAGCTTGCAGAAATCTTACCCTGCCCTCACCCAGCTCAACTTGACCTCTCCTCTGTGCATTTTGCTCACTAGGACTGAATTTCTGGCTCCAGAATCAGTTTAAGCTTGTGTTTCCATCTCCCTGTTCAGTTTCTTCCCTTTGCTAAAGTAGGCAGATTGCAAGAAGTCATCTGAGTTCTTGAAAAACTCTGGTGGGATTTTTGGAGGAATACTGGAATAACTTGAGAGTTTATTACTTTCCAATTGAAGCTTGGCTACTCTGCCTGATTTGTGTATGAAAATCATACTCAAGTTATATGTCATCCTGGTGTACTTTTTTTGTCCATACAAGACAAAATACCATGCCAACACCTCATCTGAAAAGCCTGAGCTTTGCTCTTGACTGGCCAAAACTTATAAAGCAAGCAGGAAAGGTAGCTGACCTAGAGAGCTGTGTGCAGCTATAATCTGCAGCTGCCTCTGGGGGTTTTGTAGTGAGAGAAACTGTTCTGCATTACAATGAATGACTGGGGGCATGATATTTCATTGAACAGGTATAATACACCTGTGCACTCTTTTATTTCAAACTCTAGAGTAGAATCTGAGCAGGTAAATAAAACAAAGCTAACTGGAAGCTTTTCTTGGCCTGATCTGGTCTATCTGGATCCCTGCCTAAGCAGCTCCTGTTCAATACAGAAAAGTGGCCTGGGCACCTATCCTGTGTCCAAAACATAATCCTTTTGTTTGTGTTGGGATATGCTCAAATCCTACCTTACAAGGTACTGTTTATGCTTTTTCTTCTGCTTCCAACTCTAGATAATATGGGTAATTTAGTGAGTTCAGGCTTTTGGAAAAGAATGCCCTTGTATATTTATTTTTGTCACACCAGTGTCGCATTTTGCTGAGTAAACATTACAAGGCTGCTCAGTCTGCTCTCTGCGACTACGTGGATGCAAAAGGAACCACAAGTCTTTGCGACATGCATGTTCAGTGGAATTCCCAATTGCTTCTCGTACCAACTACTTCATCTCATCATTTTCTCAGAGGAGATCTACTTTGTGTGATTCACTGAAGTCATTCACAACGTTTTATATTGACTCGCACCTTTGCAAATTGTATGAAAATTCATGCAGCGTCAGAATTAGCTAGTGATTCTTAACGCTGCCTGTACAACTCCATTTGGCATTTTATAAATTGATTTAAGATTCCAGAGAGATTCAAGTGAAAAAGCTATTAAGCTAGTCTTTTCTCAAAAAATGTAAAATTGCTGATAAAGCTTTTCTCTTTCCAAATATGTGAACACATATATGAAGAATTTCCATGCTATTTTAAAATAATTCAAAACTCTGGAATTATTTGATAAAATTCATTGTAGTTAATGTTGTTGAAAATGTCTATTACAAAAATATGACCCAGTTGATATGATAATTATTTTCAAATTGTATTCACCATGGCTATCTTGACATCTGCTGTTTCTTCTTTTCCAGGTGACATCCTTTCCTCTACTCATGAAGCGAAGACTTTAGCCATACTTTGTAAACAAGTTTTAAATATACAACTTGCAGTGCACTTTTTGTTGCCAAAACTAAGAGTTTATGTGAAATACATCAAAAATATCTGGAAAATAATTAAGTTTTTTAAAATACAAAGTTTTTAGAAGTAATTGTCCTATCTGAAAGAAAATGAAATTTAAATGTTAAATGTTTTTGAAATGGAGCAAATTTGGTGTATATAACATTCAAAGAAAACACCATAAAAACTTTTAGAATCAAACATTTTCAACAGTACTATTTGAGAAAAAAATGTTGGCAATTTTCCTATAAGATCTCCTCCTGGATGATGATAATTGTTCTTTTAAGAGTTCTGTAGTATTTCATTACAAATGAATTTATATTTTGTTGTTTTATTAAAAACAAATGATCTGAACCCATTCTCTTGGAGTTCTCCACTTTGATTTGGGCTCATCCCATTCTCAAATAACACTACTTGAGAAGGATTAATTAACTCAAAGCTGTGTCTCTCTGTATTGTCCTGTATCCTAGACTGTTTGGCTGGGGAGAGGTATGGGAGACTCCTGTAGGTACAAGAGGGTGTGTGGACATCATAAAGAGCAAAAGATGACATTACAACTGCCAGTGCAATATTTTGACCTGAGCTGTGCATATCAGACAGCATCCTTACCACGGTGCAGCCTGCAGGCACCATGCAATGGACTGATGGGATGAATTCATAATGCCTGCTTCTGACATATCTTGCATCTTTTTGAAGCTGTATAAGGGCTGTGTGAAGTGTCTCACTGTGTCAGCAACATATGAGGGCTGTTTGGGGTGTCTCGCTGTGTCAGCAACATGGTCTTCTCGTTCAGCTGGATTTTTGATAGATGTAACAACTCATGATTGATGGTGTAACCTTTACAGTGCAAATTCCCCTCCCCCTCTCCACCTCTTCAACTTAAGAAAGAAGGTGAAAATATTTAAGGGCTCTTGTTTGTATGTATAGTGTTCTTGCTTTAAATTGGTACTTCTTTTCTCAGGCACCTAACATAAAGT
The DNA here is from genome assembly GCA_013397935.1 of Dasyornis broadbenti. Lineage (NCBI taxonomy): Eukaryota > Metazoa > Chordata > Aves > Passeriformes > Dasyornithidae > Dasyornis > Dasyornis broadbenti. The sequence continues at coordinate 2,340,297 of VZRN01003893.1, read as the reverse complement.
GAAATATCAGAATGCTGAGTAGTTCTTAGTGTGTTGTTTTGGGGAGTTGAATGAATACAAAACGTGAACAGAATGAACACCTTAGGGTTTGTAGCAGCTTTAAATATATTATTTTAAAGGAAAATTAATTCCTAGAATATAATCTCATATACCAAGGGCTGGCTACAAATGAATCATTAATGTTGATTTACACTCTCTTCCCTCTCCTCGTGGCTGCATAAATAACTGTTCTGGCCTCTAAATGAGGGCACTGCAATTAATAATTAGGGGAGAGGGAGGGAGATAAACCTGTTGTTTCAAAAGACTGTTATAATGACTTCTTGAGAGAAAGGAAAAGCAATACCAGCCAGTTAATGAAAAGCAAAATAAAAAGCATTCCGTAAGTAGCAGTGGACAACTTGAAGGAATAACAAAGAAGCTTCACATTTTCAATGTGTATTTTTCAGGACGATGTCACTGGAGAAAAAGTGGAAATTCACAGCATATACCAAGCATGATATATTGAACAGCAGTCCTCCCTGCCTAGCCTCCTGTTTCTATATTTACCATTACAAATTCAAACCCAGCTTCTGCTTATTTTGCTATCTCTAAAACTTAAAATGGTTTGAAATCAGATAACAGTGACCAGAATAATCTAAATTACAGTGTTTCCTATCCTGAGCCACCATCAGGCTTTTTTTTTTCCCTCCCATTGTTTGTCTCAGTCTTTTGCTGAACATGTGTCTTAACTTATCTCTGAAGGCCAGAGAGTAAGAGGGACAGGCACTGAGTACAGAGAGGGCTGGACAGCACTGAGGGCTGGGTGTAGCCGCATCTCACCATGCCAGAGAAAGCTTTCTGCACTGGCTGCAGCCAGAGGGGAAGGCAATGCAGGTTGATTCATGATGGAAACTTTCCAACTGGCACAGGTTTGAGGGACACACACACACACAGATTCAGACCTTGATCGAGATGCTACCGCATTACTTAAAAAAGAAATAGAGGCACTGATCGCATTTCAGAATGAGAGAAACACATCCAATGTATCAGAGACAGTCAATTCTGTGCTGTGACTTTTGTCTTATATTCAGTTTGGAATAAGTAGATGGAGATCTTGCTGCTATAACCTGACATTTCCAGTGCATTGAAGATTCTGTAGAAAAAAAGCATGAGCTGCAACATCTGTCACCTTGCAGAGACCAAGTGACTGAGAACCTTATAGTGCCTTGCCAGATAGATCCTGATGCATCACTGATGCTTTTTCCATTATAACAGATAGCCACTATCAGAAATGATACACAACCAAGAGGCAGCATTTCATGGCCTGGATAAATGTATTTCTTTTGCAGGATGTAGTACTGGTTATTTAGTAAATATGCACAGGCAGTCCTTTTTCCCTAGACACATTTGGACTTTTTGAAAAGCAATTTTAAATTTCTCTCTAAGATTATAATTTATCCAAAGGGTGACAGAATAACATAAATTTTGATGTTGTTCATATGGAAATATATTAATACAAACTGATATTCTCAAAATGCAGCTGAAGCTGTTAGATGTCACCTTAATTGTTTCAATTAGGCTCTGCATACCCTGCTGCTGGGAAATAATCATGCTGTAAAGCTTTCAAAGAGATGACTTCAGTAATATGTTAAGAAGTAAATCAAAGCACAGTTTTTATCTGCCGCATGCTAGAGGAATTGTTATTTGAACATTTATAGCTTTTAGATTGTGAAAATTTTAATGACAGCAATTGTCATCTTGTATCTAAGAGGTTTTCTATCAAAAAAAGACTCTTTCTGAAGTGAATAGATTTGATGCAGCCATTGCAGAAACAGGCAGCAAAATGCATCCTGTGGTTCAGAAGGGCTGTGACTGAATAGAAACAAAAAGTTAAATTAAACTAAACACAGAAAAATATTCTAGTAGTCTTGAGGGTTAAACAGCCCCTCACTTCTGCCCCCTCAAAGCCACAACAACCCACCCAAAGTCCCACCCAGAAATAAAATTATAAGTAAAATTAATGATGCAAATTCAATCAAGGACTCAATAAAATGATTTTAGGTTAGTGGTAACTACAGAAATGAATCTGTCTGGCTTTCCTCCTAATTTAGGGCTTCAGGATAAAGACAGGGAAGTGAAGACACATAGCATGACAGATTAGATGACTGGGAGACTTGTCACCTGCCCATTGCCAATAGTAAAATTCTCCAGCCAAAGACAAGACACCATCTAGTGTCGTGTTTTGCATCAGAAATCTTTTTTTAGGAAATTTTGGAGAACTTTACAGCAGATTAGTCACTCTTGTTACAGAGGGGAGCAAATGAGGAAATCTCTTGCATTCAGCATCAATTGTTTTCCTTTCTATATACTATATTGATCTTCTCTCTAGTTTTATTTCTTTTTACTCTGCATTGCACCACACGAGAAAAGGCTGGTGAGGCTGAGTGAGGGTAGGGAGGCAAGTAAGAGAGATTGGAGGTGGCATTCAGAAATGTGAGTCATGAACACAGAGGAATATAGTGAAGAGTTCATCATGAATAACTTGAGTTATGTGATTCCATAAAATTTTAAGTTATAGCTGAATTGGGAGGTATTCACATGCCTATATGATTCCACATAAGCTTCCACACCTGCCATAGATCTATATACAGCCCTAGATGCAGGTTGATTACTGATGTATTGGGTGTGCTTTTTAAATTTCAGGACAAAATGCCTCTGTTATATGCAGTGGAATGGAATGCATGTGTTTCCACTTACCAGAGGTGACAGCCAGTTTTGTGCAAAAAGGTCTTTATTTAACTACTGAAAGGCTATACCACTGTCATAAATCTCTTTGAAATGATATTGTATTAATTTCTGATAATATCCAGCTTAATATAATTGTGTTCACTTTATGCTGCTTTAGCCCTTTTCTGTATTATGTAATAAGAAAGTTCAATATTCACAGGAAGTCTTTATGCTGCTGCATGTGAAAGTCTTGCTTTCAGGAGATTAATGATGGTCGCTTGATTCTTCTTAGACTTCCCTCCCTGTGGCTCTACACTTTCACATATTCATCCAGTTTTTCCTTCCTCTGCCTAATATGATATCGATATCAAAAACAGGGGCAGCAGATAGATTTCTCTATTCTTCATATTACAGGAGCAGTGAGGTCCTTTCCTTTTCCCTTTCCCTTTCCTTTTCCCTTTCCTTTTCCCTTTCCTTTTCCCTTTCC
>VZRN01003893.1:2295601-2337055 GCA_013397935.1 Dasyornis broadbenti | reverse complement strand
TCCGCCCCTTTCCGCCCCTTTCCTTTCCACGCCTTTCCTTTTTCCTTTCCTTTCCTTTCCCTTCCCTGTCTCCCCCCCATCCCTGTCTCCCTCCATCCTTTTTTTTTTATTTCTCTATGGTTGACAGCTCTTTTTACTGCAAAAGGTAGTTGCCTGTTTCCTCAATACTTATAGAAAACTTCTAAAGAAGTTAAAACGGTTCTGAATAGATTCTAGGTATTTTTTAAATATCTGTCTAATTTCCTTCTCTTTTACACAGTTTAAAGAATGACATCCCTTTACCATTTGATCTGGAGATCCTACAAAAAAACCTGTGTACTGCAGTATTTTGACACACAACTCCAACAAGTGTATTATATAAACAGAGGAGGGGAGGGATGGAGTTGACATTTTTAATGGTTTGGGGGAATAAGGTATCTTTCAGAGCTACTGTAGATATCTCCCTTTTCTTTTCTTCCATGGAGGATTTATAACTTTAAACCCTTGTTGACCAACTTTGAAACAGTGATGTAACAGGCTTGAAGGATGTCATGACTTCTACAGAAAGTCTTGAATTTGGTCTTGTCCAGGCCTTTTCTATACAGCTGACAAGTAGTTCACATTTTGATATCATTTTTCATATACTTTTTTTCTTTTTTGCTTGCTAACCTGGTTTGTTATTTGACATCGACCCATTTCTTGTACATACCTCTTCAAATGGCAAGATTTCACCTTTGAAAGTGATAAAGGAAGCAGATTCACCAACTTAGATCAATACATCAAGGTATTTAAAATATGTCTGACTACACTCATGACTGTTGTGATAGTTGCAGGATTCTGGCAGTGACATTTTACAATGAGTTACAACAATGCTGGAAATAATGTCAGCTAAAGAAAAAGTCAGGGAGAAGTCAGGTTGCTTGGGAAAGGAGAAGTAGAGAAAAGATCATGCAATAGAAATTATTATAAACATCTCTCTAAAATTACCAAGTTGATAAAGATATGAAGACTATGTCTGAACCTAAAAATTGTTGATTAAGGGATTCATACCTTTGTGCTGTATTAGGCTGATGAGGTGTAGAACTGTATGCCATATTTTTAAAAGAAAGGTAAAAGAAACTTAATTCTCCCACATCAATTATTGAAGGGGAATGAATGAAGATATTCCTTTACAAGACAATCAAGTCCTGAGGCTCCTGAGCAATTCAGGGGTGAATCCATGCCAGGATTCTGCATGTGACCAGTTGAGGTACTGGGATAGAAGGAGGGCATTAGAAAAATGACATCACTATTGCATTTGATACAGCCTTGCCCAGTCTATATCCATGCTTCACTGGAGCAGGGTTTGAGGAAATGTCAGGACCTATAATGACTAAATGTCAGAACCACACCCACTGCTTCCTTACATCTCTTGAGAAGATGGTATGTATCTTATGGACGTGTAGAAAACTTACATGGCCACACAGAATATCACAATAATCTTATTCATGAATTCAGAAATGTCCCTTATAAAAATGTATTTGGATGAGTTTGAAATGTATTTAAAATAGAAACTGCAGAGAGGAGAACTAAAAGGAAGAGCTGGATCCAGTATCTGAGGCTTGTCAACCAAGCAAAGCAGAGACAGAACAAATAGAATGTGCTATAGTCAAGAAACAAGAAGCTACAAGAACAAATGTGAAGTGGCCTACAACAGATCCTATATAGATGCTACAGAATTTTGCTCTGGCAGAACTGAAATAATGGAGGATTCTGAATATATTTCACCTGAAATTTGTTTACTTCAGCATGCTCTGTCTTTGGAATTAGATCCCATGAACATCTATCCGTCTATTCTTCCTCCACCAACTTCTTGTGAATACTCTTTTCACAGGTTGCTCAGTCTAGCTCATCTTTTCTGTCTATCAGATCCTTTTGAAGTCTGCAGGCCTGAATGACCAGTGTTATGGCTATTGTAGAAGCCTTTTACGTATAGCCTGGACCACTGAATGTAAGAGGTGGAACTGGAAGGTGAACTCACTTTTTTTTTCCTGGAAGAGTGCTTTGACTATAGAATTTTAATACAAGAAACATGTTTAAATGGAAAGGAATGAATTTTCCATATTTTTCCCACATACCTGCTTTTAGCAGTAAGCGTGCACAGAACCACTGACTGCACTCAGAATTCCATGGTCTCTGATACAAGAAAATCTCATTCATGAGTTTTGGATTTATATGAGAACAAGATTAAAGCTGCATGTTCAGGTCAGTTAAGATGATGGGACCAGTACCAGAATTTCATATGCTTAAGGAACTTTGAGTTGAAAATATGACATGACAAAAAGGATTGAAACTGATGGATCGAGGTTTTATGGGTTATTCTTTGATAATTAAGCACTTAGAAATGAGCTAACATAAAATATGTGCCTCTTCATCTTTGTTAAGCCCACCTCAGAGAGCCCTAGAAAAGAGTATATTCAAAAGTAGAGGGATATTGATTTAGTCTGAAAAGAAGGTTCATAAGTTCCCAATGAAGGAGAACAGATTAGGGTCATGTCCAAAAACATTTGTGAATTACTCTAGAAGCACATGCAAGGAGATGAAGGGAAGAACACTCACAGAAACAGTCAAGTGAAGTTTTAGCTGGGAAGAATTTGCCAACTGATGTTTAGAAGTGTTCTGAGGACCAGATAAGTGACCCACTGTGTTTCCAGACAGAATGGCTTTTGGGTTTCCAGTTAATGCAGTTAACCCTGTGATACATCTGCCAGAAAGGTACACTACTCATTCCTCTGAGTTCTATGATTTTTGGATAGGTGACCCTTATCAAACATCTAGAAATTACTGCTTATTTTAGTGTTTCGTATTGGTATTTTCAGAACACCTTGGCATGAAGGTGAAGCAGGGTGCATGGGAGAGAGAGACATTTAAAAGGGTCATGGTACCAGGGCTTCCGGAACTCTGGTGTGATCTCGTACAGGCTAATAAATAAAATGCCAGATGCTGGTAGGGTATCAAATGCAGCTGAAAGTTCCAAACATGAAACCACGTCTGCTGTCTGAAGAGCTTATTTCTGCACACACCCAGTTAGGGTCCGGAATACTGTCAATGAAGATATCAAAGGACATACCTTTTGATATTTTGCTTGGAAGTTATAATATAACATGAGCCAGAATTCAGTTCCTATCCTCACTAAAAACACAGACAGATGGCTGCAGGAATGCAGCTGAGAGTATCAGTGAAAATACACAAGGTATAGGAAAACACAAAGGGAGGGAAGGTTAACATCCTCTCCCTCTATTACAGGCAAAAATGAAAGTCATTTTCCTCAGGTCATGATCTCAGTGCCTGTAAGCTGACATATCTCAGAGTAAGCAGGACCTCCACCCATTTCCACAAGGAAAGCAGCAGGTACATTGGTCAACTTGGAATAAGTGCTCTGTGACCATGAAAGATAACCTACTGTATATCATTAGTGAGAAACTAGGGATGAGTGTGTTGTGCAATGTAATGCCCTTGAATTTGGGGAAACAGAGTCAAAAGAAGTAGAGGCACTTAACATCCATCCATCCATCCATCCATCCATGCATCCATCCATCCATCCATCCATCCATCCATCCATCCATCCATCCATCCATCCATCCATCCATCCATCCAGACTTGCACTTGGAAAGAGCACTGTCAAACATGTGAGCCTTGAAAGAAAATCCCTGTGGAAGAATGAAGACACCAGGAGACAGCCAAAAAATTCTGTGGCTTTATTTTACCTAGAGACATCAAGTTACAACTAGATGGAATCAAACATAGGCTTACTGAAATGGTTTGGAGCAATAAGGACACAGGATGGAATATGGAACTATGATCTGGGAAACCAACATTTTGAAGCTAATGTCGACTATTTTATGAAAACCTCATGGCTAATAAGACAGTACTCCAAGAAACATTTTACTTTTAAGTGCAACAAATATACCTTCAAAAATAGAGTTTGTAACCAAACTTTTTAGGATAGTTACCAAATAGCTCAGCTATTTCACTAAGTTGCAGGAAATGTGGAAAATGAAGGATTTTTCACTACTATATTGTATAGATATAATATGCTTAAAAATTTACCTATTTCTTATTGTTCTGCAGGTGGTGTGGAGTTAAATAAAAAGAAACTTCTGTGGGGAAAATGAAAGGAAATGAAACAATTATAAAGACCAGGAAAGAAATGGCAGACTTTTTTTTTAATTCAAAAAACCCTTCAGAAATCAGATTTTAGATAATGCTATCTCATCTACTATAATGAAACTAGTGGTTTATTTTCTAGGGCAGTGAGCCTGGGGGCAGACCTTAGGGCTGACGGAACACTTTACAGTTAAGTATTATTTCCAAAGAGAGAGACAGAAACAAAAAGAAGCTGAGTGGAATAAAATGCATGTATTTATAGGAAGGGATTTATAGATATTATAGGTAGGGATGGGACTTTAGTCCATTCCTGTCCCTATTTTGGCACTGGTTTCTATGATGTGCTCACCCAGGTTGTCTGCCTTTAATTATGACCCCTAAAACATGCAGTTCCCCAGTCTCAAAGAGAAGGTGCTGAGACAGCGCTGCAGTATTTTGTGTTTGCTGCTACACAGATCTGGGTGCAACTGAGCAAAGAGAAGCTCACACATACTTGCAAGCAAAGCATACATTTAGAAAAAGATTCTCGTGCAAGCTTGCTATTTTGGCCCTATTCTGTGCATATTGTTTGTGTTTGGCTGAATATAATAAGTAATTGTTTTACAAAACCTGTTTTGGGATTAGTTTAGTTAATGGAGGGCCAGAGAGCAATTTTCCACAGTCCTCTGTATGAGCTGTGACTTTTACTATGATGGGAAAACGGCAAAGTCCAGTTTGAGTACGGTCAAACAAAATTTTTCTCTCTTGTGAGAAGCAATTCAAGTCTTATGACCTGAGGGTGAGGTGTGAGACAAATTACAAAGGAATGTAAAACACAGCTTGTCCTGTAACAGGAGCCTGAGAGCAGACACCCCAGGCCCCCGTGAAACAACGGAGGTGGCAGTCAAGGAACACATGGCTTCACTGAAAGGAGCCTGGACTGAACTGAGAGTGGCTTGGGCAGGCAAGGGCAAGACACAGGGTTCGGCCAGGGAGCAGGTACACGTTTAAATGCCAATTAGGTCAGCACAGGCTTCACTCAGGCTCTAGCAAGCAAGCTCAGATCAATGATAACAGACAAGGGAGCTGAGATATTTCATACCTGTTATCCTCTTGCAGTCATCTTAGATTGCCTCTCAGAGGCAGAGGCTCATTTTTGGTTTATTGACAAGCAGTGACAAGTCACTCCTTCTAGCTCTCCCACCAAGCACTTTTTTCATGTAGCTCTTCATAGATCCCTGCTTTTCACAAGCAAGTCTGGAGATGAACATTTCATGTTGCAGTTATCACTGGCGAAACTTCATGCATATGTTCCTATATAGGATAAAAGTCCTTATACACCTTATTTCCACACCCCAAGTATTACAGTGCAAAACAGAGCTCTGTACAGTTCCCTGTTCTGGAAACTTGTCTGGATGAATACAGTTTGATACAGTCCTCTAAGAAATAAAATTTTCAAGCTCATTACTTACTTTTATTTTCAGCTGAAGTATGGCATAAGGCTTAGGTATTGTTTAAACCATGGAAACTCTTCCAAATATATTGGCAGATAAATAAAGAAGCTTGTAGTTAATTGTGCTTTGTAAAAATACTGTGTAAAAATAGGCAAGCAAAAATATCCAAGAATTATGTAGAAACTGTCTCATTACTGGGATCACAGAACATACTGGCTTGTTGGTGTGATCCTTAAGGTCCAAATCCCATGAAGCATCTGTAAAGGAGGAGAATGCTTTAAAAAACATGGCACAAATCCTGTGATCCACTTAATGGTTCTTTGCTCTATCGAAGGTAAAGCTGGCACAATGTGTGGGGTTATTGTCCAGCACTCCTTCTCAAAATCACCTCTGTTGGTATTTGTAAAGAATGAGAAGGAAGTGTAATGTGAATTCTATTTTTCATACTAAATATAGTGTAGTTATTATTATCTACTAAAATAAACCCAAAAAACAAAACATGAAGGAAAAGCCTTTTCAGTATGCCATGGGACTTTAACACTGTCACTTTGACCTTTAACACTGGTACCTGAGGAAAAAGTGTAGAAGGAAACTGGGGCAGTAGGTAGCACTGCTTCCCCAAAGGCTCCTATCCTTTTGTTCTCAAATGAGTAGGTGGGTAGATGGGCAGTGGGATCCAAGGATAATGTGACAGTATTAATCATGGAAGCCCTTGATGATTCAATCTCTCTGACCACAGAGTCTCATATTACTCAGTCAAGATGAATAACCTTGTGGCTATTAGCATGACGTAGCCCCATAGAAGTCATGTTTAAACTCTTTTCAGTGCTCCATAGTTACCCAAGAGTTACTATCTGTGCATGTAGCTGCAGCTATTATTCCAAATGCAAGTAATATTTTTAAAGTAGGCGTATAGGTGGGGAACAAAGTGATTATTTGGCATTTACTCTGGTTACTCTGATTAGATTACAGACCATTATAAAAATTGTTCTGTAATGATAAAATTCTGCAAATAAGAGGAACCATATGTTTTATCACCTGCACACCTACAAAAAGAAAACCTGAAACCCTGTATTTTATCTCTTCTATATGTCACAATCTTTCCAAAACCACACTGAATACACCCAGAGTAAAGTTCAACTTAACACAGACACTTCCACACTCAGAAAGCAATCTTGTTGAGTAACTTCCATTCTGACACTGTCTGTGGATTCTAAATCAGTACAAACTGCTAAATGAAGAACACTAAAAATTATAACTGAAAAAACCAATTGCCCTACTTCATTAAGTCCACCACATTTCTATGTGTGATTTACACTCCCACTCCCACTTTAACTTCCCTTCAGCACATAAAATGTTTTGAGGTCTAACATATATTACTTCAGGTATTTCTCTGACTTCGCTGAAGACAGCAAATAAATTTGCCCCTTGTCTTTCTGATTGCTGGCATTCTTTAATGCATAGCAAAGATTTTTCACACTTTGTGTGTGGTGATTTTCTGTTGTAGATTATTGCTTTATATTGAAATAACAGTATCAAATTAATTTGAGCTGATCCCTGGAGCTGAATTGCAACCACGAAGTCACATAGGGAATATATCTTTTATTTATAATTCATTTACTACTGACAATCATAGGGGCAATTTCATTAAATGAAACATATCCCAAACCTAAAAGCCTGTTAATATGCACTTATCTTTGATCTGACTTTATTAACTTTGCTGACTTTTTCTACTTTTTCCAGAGGATTAATAAATACATTTTTAAATTATAACTGTTTCTTGAATGTGTATGTACAAAATTGTTTTAATTAGTTCAGAAATAAGTGTTTCAGATTGAGCAAATAAAAGAACTATCCTCTTTTCTAACATTTTTTAAAATATACCATTAGTCCTTAAAATATAGAAAAAACCTAATAATTCTAAAACTCAAATCTGCTTGGAATAATTTCTCTAAGGGTTAAAAATAAAATAGGCTTTTCAAAACTAAAGTAGGCTGAATAATAACCCAATTTTAACCACAGAATTTTTTTTTTTTTTTTTTTTTTTTTTTTAATAGTGCAGAGTAGTCCTCCTTTCCTATCAGTTGGGCAGGGACTTCCTGCTTCTGAGCACACATTTGTGTCTTAGACAATATAATGGGTATGTACGTTGGCTACTCTATTGCTCTTACAGTGCACCACAAATAAGCCATAGAAATCTGTTTCGTCTTTCTAGCAAAAGATGTTTTCTGCTGTCTGTTTTAATTGGCATTTGAGATCATGTGCTGTCACTTTTGCATTTTGCTAAGGAAAAACTGTATTATAGCTATTGTTGTTAATAATATAAAGCCTGACTTTTCTTACAGAGATTAATTTGAAATGACACTATGGAGCTTGACAGCTCCTGTTGGTTATTTTAATTTACTAGACAATTTTGCATGCTATTGGCATACGGACATGGTCTCAGGCAACAGTTTTGCTCTATTGGTTATTATTCTAAATGAAATAAATACGGAAACAAACAGTAAGCCTAACTAAAGACTAAATTACTATGCAAGATAAATCTCAGTAAATAATTATTGAAGGGAAATGTGGTGATACACATAACAAACGATGGAATATTCAACTTATAAACACTTTTTGATGGATGAGGGACTAAAGTTCACACATATTCTTGGCTTTTTTCAGAAATCGTGAGGCACTCATGTACTGGCATTGGAGTGCATGTTATTCCTTCCTATTATTCAGTCATTTCAGATCACTTTAATGCTTCCATTTCTTTATTAACTGCTTCCATTTCTTTAACTTAAGGCAGTTGAAGACGTTATAAAAGTATGCCAGAGTCAGTCTTACATATATTAAAATATGATACTGAACTGTAAATTGAATCTTGTAGATCAGAATTTTTTCTCTTCAGCAGAAACACAGAAAACACTACAAAAAAGTGTCAGTCAACCACATTTAGTAACTTGTCAAACTCTAGGTACTTCGAAACACATTGTTTTAGTGAATTCGATGAATTGTTATGTAAGTTGTTAAGGGGTATGGGATATGATTCTAAAATCTGTGACAGGATTCTAAAAATGTTGATTCTTTCCTCAAAATAAGTATAAAGGATAGAATGTATCTGCTCTAAGCCTGCAAATGGATATACTAGAATGGTGATTTTTAAATTAATGCACTGCAGTCTTGGAGATCAGTAGATAACAAAGTGTGGAAATGTGTCCTACATGAACATAACTCAGCTGGTTGTTAAATCACAGGAAAAAACCATTTTTTTTCCTATTCCAAAGGAATTTTTCTGGGGGTCTGTGTACTGATCATGACTTTGTCACCTTACTTTTCTGTTTCATCTGCTGATCTTGTGTTGGGTTTCAGGGACTGCTTCTTTGTGTTCATGAACACACAAATGATAGACCTCTAATTGATCATCATGAGCCAAATCCCTCTCTCTTTCCTTCCTTTTCCTTCCACAGGTAAAATGCCTTGGAGAGAAGATAAAATTTCATAAAATCATAAAGAGGATGGGTCTGACCACTTTCCAGAGTTTGCACTTCAAGCTCACAAGCCACCCCAGAGCTTCCAGAGCAAGTTTCCAGAAAATGCCTGCTGCCTTCATGCTGCTTCTATGTCCTTGGTCTTCCTTATTCCTGGTCACTACACTCCTCTGTCTTCCCTGGCCTGGCGAGTAATTCTCAAATACCTTTTGCTGCAGGTCCTAAAATGACTAAAATTTGTTTATAATCTGATGATAAGCCAAAGTCACTAGAATTCAATTTTCTTCTCCATGAAGGTGCTTCATCAACACTTCAGAGAAGGAAGGTCTTAGGTACAGAATGGCCTCCTGTAGCTGTTCTGATTCATAATAGGATGCATCTAGCTTTTATACAGGGCACAGTTTTCTTCTTTTTCATGTATATTCTGTAGTAAGGCTACTGTTTATCAACTGTGTGAAAATCTGCTGTTACTAGAAATTGCTCATCCTACCAGTTATCAATGAATTTCAGGTATCCAACCCCATGAAATTGCTTATATTTTATTTTCACAGTTGTACTGGGTCTGGTTTGCCAACGTTTGGTACCACGAAGGACTGTGATGTGTGAACCTTGGCTGGCCGCCTGATGCCCATCTGGTTGTACTCTCAGGCCTCCTCCTCATCAGGACAGGAGATGAAAATGCTATGAATATTCTCAGGAGTTGAGTTAACAACAGGGAGACCACACATTAGTTACTGTCACAGAAAAACAGGCTACAAAAAATTAATTTTTTTGCAAGTCAATAACAGATGTGGATAGCTAGAAATAATTACAAAACTAAATGCCTCTTCTTACTATCTCATTTTTCTCCCTGGGCTCATCTTCACTCCTACCTTCACTTCTGCCTCTTCCCGTCAAGTGACAGAGGGTGATGGGGGAGCTGTGATCAATTCATAACACTTCATTTCTACTGCTCCTCCTTCTCCTGCTGTTCCCTTGTTCCAGCAGGGGGTCTCTCCCACAGGATACAACCCTTAACATAGCTCTCCAGCATAGGTCCTTTCAATGGGCTACAGTTTTTCAGGAGTGGACTGCTTCAAAAAGGTCATACCAGCAAACCTGCTCCTATGTGGGCTTCTCTCCAAGAGCACCAGCTCCTGAATGGAGTCAGCTCCAACATGGTCTCTTCACAACCTGCAGCTTCAAGTCACATCCACCTGCTCCAGTGTGGGTTCCTCCAAAGGCTGCAGGTGGATCTCTGCTCCACTGTGGTCCTCCATGGGTTGCAGGGGCACAGAAGCCTCACCATGGTCTGCACCATGGGCCTCAGGAGAATCTCTGCTCTAGCATCAGGAGCACCTCCTGCCCCTCCTTCTACACTGACCTTGGTGTCTGCAGGGCTGTTTCTTCCCCATATTTCTCACTCCTCTAACAACTGCCACACAACATTTTTTACCTTTTCTTAAATACATTAAAATGGGCTCAGCTTTAGCCAGTAGTGGGTCCATCTTGGAGCTGGCTATGCTGGCTCTGTCTGACTGGTGGCTTCTTACAGAAGTCACCTCTCCAGCCCCCACTACCAAACCTTGCCACCTGCAGTCGATACCATAGTTCTGTTAAACCCAAATGTAATTATGGCCTGTATTGAATTCATTTAAACACAGAGTAGAGAATGAAGAATGTTGAACTTGGCTAGGGTCATAGCAAAAGAATGTCAGTTTACAGTAAAAGCCTAAAATTTGGCAATATAAAGAAGATATAACTGCAAAAAAAATTGTTAATAATGAAACTTAGTTGTTAATTTTCTATGACTTTTCACTGAGACTTTTTTTTGTTTACTTGCACATATTTTCTCTTCTGGCCATCCTGTTATGATGACTGAAGTTCATGGAGATGAGTGCATGGTCCGTTGACTTTCTTCTTGATTTCAGGGCATAAAGGATGAAATTCACTTCTGTGCAAGTGAGGCATTGTGGAACATAAAGAGAACTATGCTATAGGACAGCTATCATGTTCACTTCTGGAGAGGGGTCAAAGACTCTTTTTCATATGAAATCACTATTAAATCCCTGAAGTGTTTAGAATTTCCCTTTTCAAATCCATCCTGTTTGCATTTATACCGATTTAATTCAAGAAGTTTCCTGAATTCTGGTTAAAAGTATGTATATTTCTTCCTTTGCTAATAAAATGTAAATAAACTTTCTAAGACAACTCCCTTCACAGTATGATGTTAATAAGAAAACATTGCCCGAGAGTTAATTGTGCTATTTTCTATTAAAATGTTTGTCTCAAAAGATTCATAAATATTTTATTTCTGTACTACAAAATGTTATTTTCCTTTTTTCCTTTTTTTTTATTTTTAAATTTGCTTCTCTATACTTCCTTAATAAGTTTACTTTTAAAAAGTCTATTGAGAATTATATAACATCCTTTTCTTGATGTTCATTAGAACAATTTATTGAATGTTAAACACAGTAGATATCTCCATGGTTTGGTATCTATTTTACAACTAGTTAAATCCTAAACAGTTCTAAACAGGTCACAGGCCTCAGTTTAAGGATGTTTGTTTGTAATAAAAGCTCTCCTGCACCTGGCTTTGTGCTTTGTAAGAAACTGTTTTTCTCCAGGGTACAATTACATCAAGTTTTTTTTTTTTTTTCAGCCAGCAAGAAGAAAGAATAATGGGCAAAACTCAAGTTACACCAAATATTTGGTCAAGAGTTTGCCTTTGCCAATCCATTGGATATTAAGCATAAGAGCTTGAAATCCCATGAGAACAATAGGTTACTATTTTGTGGATATTTTAAAAGGTTCTAATTTAGACTACACTTCCTTTAATTTTTCAGTTCATATCAGAGGCTTTAAGTCAGGAGCATGAACCATGCTTTAGCTAAATTTTCCCATTCTACCAAGAATAAAGATAGTGTTTTCCTTAGTGAAGTTTAATATTACTAATGGTTCTTATTCTATAGAAGGGATTTAAGAAGCTAATTTGAATTAACCAGGAGTTATTATTATTTCTTCTAATTGATTAAAATGTGTTCTTTTCTATACCAATACTCTGTATGGTTGTCATGGTTTAACCCCAGCCATCAACCAAGCCCCATGCAGCTGCTCACTCCCCCACCAGTGATACAAGGGAGAGAATCAGAAGGGTAAAAGGTAGAGACCTCAGGGGTTGAGACAAAGACAATTTAACAGGAAAAGCAAAAGCCATGCATGCAAGCAAAGCAAAACAAGAAATTAATTTACTGCTTCCCATGGACAGGCAGGTGTTCAGCCATCTCCAGAGGAGCAGGTCCCCATCACAAGTCATCGTGACTTGGGAAGACAAATTCCATCACTGTCACCCACTCCAAACATCCCCATCTTCTCCTTGTTTACCACCCCCTGCACTTTATATACCAAGTATGATGTCATATGATCTGGAATATCCCTTTGGTCAGTTTGGGTGACCTGCCCTGGCTGTGCATCCTCCCACCTTCCCATGCTCTCTCAACCTCCTTTTCAGCATGGCACTAGGAAAAGTAGAAAAGGCCTTGGCTCTGTGTAAGCTCTGCCCAGCAATCACAAAAACACCCCTTTGTTATAAATTGTGTGTTCAGCACAAATCCAAAGCACAGCCCTGTACCATCCACTGTGAAGAAAATTAACTCTTTTGCACAACTCTGCTGCATGAGACAGAAGCAAAGGAAAAGATGCTCCTGCACGTGGGTGTTGCAGAAAGACAGACTTATGAAAAAGGACAGAATATGATGGAACTACTTTCAAGTTATAGTTGCAAATTACACACAATATTGAAATATAATCTATACTTACTATTGCAGAAAAGTAGCAGTGATGAAACTGAAATTAAATTTCAACAAAAAATCATTTGAGAAGATTGCCCAAAAAAATCCATTGTCAGCTTATAGGATTGTAGGAGAGGAAGTGTGATTTCACTAGCAAGTCCATACAAAAACCCCTGTATAAAACTGACACCGGAATTAGGGTCCTTCTTTCTGTAAAGACTGTCATCTAGTGCAGTGTAAGATAATGCCAATAGCTGGACATCACTGCTTTTCCATATTATTCATTTTCTGCTTTTGTAGCTGCACTTTTCCAAGGACGTGAGAAGGAATGGCTTTGAGTGAGAGGGGATGACATACTTTGTTAGATGAGCTGACATAGATCAGTCATATGTTATTGTATAAAATCAGACATCTAAAATGTTAGTAATTCTATAGAAACATTATTTATAATATCATCAAATTGTTTTCACAATGTCAGTGTTCCAGGAACGATAGACCATATCGTCTATAATATTAGCCAGGAAGCTGGGCATGATTTAAATCCCTCCCTGTGGCAGGGAAAAAGCAAAGGTTTGGCTACGAACTGTAACACTTCAGTATGCCAAAGGTGCAAATCCACATATTTGGCTTTGGAAAGTAATTTTTAAAGTATAAAGTGTCTGTTTTATTGTGCCTGTCTTTTGCAATGGTTCTCTTCTCAGTTCACTGAGACTGGTCCTTTACAGAGGTTCCATTGATCTCCCACTCTGGTGAACATTGGGAACAAGCTGTTTTCTTCTTCATCTTCCCTTGATGTTCTCCTGTCTTCTATCCTTTGAATCTTTACTCTTTCTCTCATTTACCATTTCTAACCTTTCTTTTTCTCAGAGCTTCAGACAAATAAGATTACCCTGCAGGAAAGAAAGAAATGGGAAAATAGTTTCTGAAAGATGACTGTTTCATTTGGGAAATCATAATGTTTTAGATTTTCAATGTTACATTAAATGTAGCAGAGCCTTTACATAGGCAGAGTCTACTGATATCTGTTCACAACACAGAGGATTTCTAATGCTGTATTTGTCTGGAATCTCTATGCTAAGTTATTTAAATGAGTGATTATTTGTTTTTAATTTTTTTTTCTTGAAATACTAATGTTTGAATGGACAAATGATTCTCTTCTAACTCTGAATTCCCTTGGTTTTGCATGTATTTTAAGCTGGGCTCTAATTTCTTTTCATGTAAGTGAAATACTTGAAGCTTAAGGATGTGACTTAATCTAAAGCATTACAAAAAAAAAAAAAGGAAAAAAGAGAGGGTTTCCTTTTATATAGTCCCCAGCAGAAGAGTGTTCTACTTTCCATTCAGTAACACTGCTTGGACTATATCAAATGCAGTTTTAAAAGTGAGGTCATGATGCTATGATTCAAAATTTGTCAGATGTAAAGCCATAAGGGATTTTTAGAAGATGAAAAGACTAGACTTCTGATGTGACCTGATGCAGCTGAGTAACTCCCAAAGTCACAAGTCAGTTTCTGACTATAAAAGAGACATCTGATCAGATTGTCATGCTTTATGTTTAATGGAGTGTTACAAGGACTTTGACACAAACCATTACCCACTATTTACTTATTCAAGGCAGAAACCTACTGGAAAATTGAACGAAATTATCCATACTTTAACAGCTTTGAGCAGATTGCAGTATGATCAAAATTTCTAAAATATGCCCCTTTGAGAACAGTGGTATTAAATGTTCTTGAATTCTTGTATTGTACTTTAATCATTACATTTTACTAAATAATTTTTTAACCTCAGGATGCTAAATAGAAATGTTGCCAATGTTGTAATTTATATCTGCTGTACATGCTATGTTACAGAAAAATTTTTTATTGGCTAGATTCTAATGTTAATCAGTTGTGAACCTGTTATCTTTTCACAACTTGCTATTCTTGAAACAAAACTATGTTAGCCAATTTCTTTACTATTTACAGTATCTTTGGGAATCAAAGCCATTGTAAATTCACTTGCAATAACTCCAGTCTTTGATGTTATAGGGAATTTGAATTTTCAACTGAAAAAAGACGCTCAGAGGAATCTTGGTCACATCAAATTGCTCAGGGGAAACATGCTATTGAAGAATTGTTTCAAAACCTATTGGTTCCTACTCAAAAATAAGAAGCTGGTAAAATCAGAATGCTTGTCTAGAGAAGGGTGCTCTTTGAAGTAAACAGTGAAGCAAGGCATGATAGCCCTTTTGCAAATCCACATTAATTGCACATTGGGTGAGTGTGCACTAATTCTGAAACTTAGAAAAACTAAGCAATTTGAAGGCTCTGTGACATAAGGTATAGATGTAGGGAAAAAGAAGGTAGTAAATATTCCAGACCCGTTTATTTTCTCCCTGCAGAAATGACTAAGGCTTGTATACTTTTTCCCAAATGTGAGTTTCAGATGAGATATCAAATAAAAACTAAGTAACCTAGCAAGCAGATTATATTTTCATTCAGGACACTAATGATAGTGTAAAAAAAAAGAAAAAAAAAAGAATTCTAAACTTCTGACATATTTTTTGAAATTATGTAGCTAATAGAAAAGGATAACAAATAGTACAAGACTCTTTATTTCCGCTGATATGGTGGTACAAATCTTACAAGAGTCGAAGTCCTCATTTGCATCAGGTTAAATTGAGCCCAAGCATTGCTTGTCTGCAAAAAGGATTCAGAGTACTTCAGGATATACTTCAAAGCCCAGTAATATAAAATGTTAAGTATGACTTAAGAAAGAAGGCTTTTGAACAAATAACTTTGCAGGGTGAATCAATTTACTAATCTTTAACTTTATTAAGGCTTTTGATGAATTTTTGTGTGGATTTTATTTCTAATGAATCCTGTAATTACAGAGATTTTTATCAGATTGAGCTTGGCCCTACAAGGCAAAAGATCAAATTGTTTTTTGCCCTCTAGCTGCATTAAGAGGGCCTGGAGGTCAATCATATCAGCAAAAGATCTATGTGTGTCAGGGGAAGAAAGTTGATTGGAAAGCATTTCTGTGAAGATATTATAATTGTCAAGAACCAGGTTTAATTGAGGAGTTTTACATATGTTTGAATAGTTCACTACTCACCAATATTTTAGTCACATGTAATATTATTGAAAGGGTGTGCACAACAGCACACTTTCTTGAAGTAGAATGATGGATTTGTCATCATTTGTAAATCTGAAAACACATATCTCCAGACCTGATTTTCATGTGCACTGTATTTGGGTAGTATTTTTAAAAGAACTTCAGTCTGTTTAAACAGATTTCTTTGAGTTTGAATAAATCTGGTGCCCTGAAAAACAAGTTACTCATTAGACCAATTAAGCAGAAATAATTGAACCTCTCATAAATGGTAGAATCATTGAATAATTTATGTAGGAAGAGACCTCTTGAGGTTGAATCCAGCTCTTTGCTCAAAGCAGGTCCGATGAGCCCTGCTAGTTTAAGAATCGTCAAGCCAAATTTTGAATATCTCTCAGGATAGGAATTCCACAACCTTTTTGGGCAACCTGTTGTAGTGTTAGACCATCCTCGCAGTGAAAATGTTTTGTGTGGTGTCTAACTGGAACTCTCTATACTCTTGACAGAATAGCCTCTAACATCCATCTCTGAAAGATGTCACTTGTAACCAGCAACGTGCTGGACCTATGCCACTGATCACAATCCCTAGAGATTGGTAGTCCAGTGAATTTTCTGCATGCCTGATTCATTGACTTAATGAGACCAGATATTAGTAGTGCGGCCAGAGGCATGCTATGGGTCACAGTGTCTAAGGCCTTACTAAATCAAGGCATGTGGCAGCCACTGCTCTTCCCCTGTCCAAAGCACTAAACATGTTATTGCAGCAGGCAACCTGGTTGGGCAGGCCTGATTTACCCTTCATAAGGTCTTTCTGACCTTTCTAAGCCACCTTCTTGTCTTCCATGTGTTTGGAGGTGGTTTCCAGGAATATTTGTTCAATAACTTTCCTAAGAACTGAGCTTAAGGATAATTAGTTGTGTAGTTCCTGGATCCTTCTTCTCGCCCTTGTGTTTCTGGGCAATACTGTTGTTAATGGAAGTGTGTTCTGTTACCATCTGAGTGAAAATATTGCAAGAATTTTCCTGTGAGAGGAAGTCCTAACCCATGAAACTCCATTATAAAGGAGTATCTTAAACGCAAAAAATGCCTCTCCATACAGCAATGTGACTCTAAAACCTATAGATGTATCGAAATTATTTGTGGAGGTTAGACTACAAAGACCTGCTAGTCTTTCTATTATAGGACTGGCTTAATAATGGTTTAGTGAACTACATTCCAAACAATTTGGTATTTTATTTATAAATTATTACATATTTAATATATAAATAATTATATAGATTTTATATATAATTTTTTTGTGAGTGTGAAACTGAGGTACATAAGAGGAGTAAAAAGGAAAATAAAGGGATTGAAAGGTCTGCTGGACAAATATAACACCAGCCAAATTTGTAGATGAAATGTGTTTTCAGTACAATGTCTTTTTTTTTTTTGAAATACATTGAAGCTCTATCTAATCTTTGTAGAGAATTGCCTCTAAATAATTAGAATATTTCTAAGAAAGAAGATGAAAAAAAAGGAAGAATAACTTGTATTTATCAAGAGTTATAAACATGGTAGCATGGTAGCTGTGATTTAGCTGTTCATTGCAAGATAATGATAACTAATAACAGCAAGAAAACTCAAGGCTAAAGTTACATAAACAAAGATGAATACTAAATTTAGGAAAAAATACATAACTTACATACCACAACCATTTTAGTTTTCCCCATTTTTAAGAAAATATTGATTGCAGTACATGTACAGATGCATTTATTACAGATCATTTTCAAACAGAAGCTTTATTGGTAAGCTGAAAGGTTTGCAGAGTGGATAAAACTGTTTGCTCTGCTTCCAGCAACTTGTTTGAAACATGTTCAGTAAATGTATAGCTGTCACTGTGAATATATCTTGCATTCCGATCAGAACCTGAGGCAGGGAAAATTCCCTCTCATATTAAAGCTTATTGGCATAGCCCATCCTTTTCAGTACTTAGGACTGAAATTACTGTCCTAAGAGAAACCACTGCAAAGATAATTGTTCAATAGGCCAGTCAACCTACAATATGTCAGGAATGTACTTCTAAAATTAATTTTACCTTGTCCTATTAAGTAGTTATCCTTTCATGAGAGAGCTGTTTGAATCTCACTTGACTTACTCCTCATTTACTTGATGAAAAATAGGAACATGTAGGAATTTGTAAATCTATTCAAGGGCAAGTGGTACTGCTCTAAAAGTAGGGTTGAGAAACAGAACAGTGGCAGTACCCATCAAATGTAACCCCCATGGCAATTCAGCCAAATAATATAATGATTGTAGATCTCCGAATATGTTATTGAGGAATCAGATGCTGCTTTTATGTCTTATGCCCCTATTAAAAAAAAAAATGAAAAATGCAGGGAATATAGAAATAATTTAAGAGAAAAATGCCTGAAAAGAGTAGAAAGAATTTAACAGGTGTAAGTAAATAAAAAGATGAACATGAGTTGTCTTTTTCTTCTCATAACATCCCATTAAGAAAATGCCAGATTTTAAAGAGATCTTGAGCTCAAGAGACTGAAAACATATCAAGAACTTAAACCTCAGAGATAAAGACTAGCAAATCCAAGCTAAAGTAACTGTGTTAAGAAAAACACAACATAGAGTAATAAAGATGAAACAGATGAATCTAATAAAGACGAATAATCATTAAGTAAAAGTATGATTTGGAATACTGAAATTTTTTAGTTATATAACTGGCTTCTTTAGTTTTCAATTCAACCGAAGAAGGAGAAATACATTTAACTCAAGCTTAGTCCATGGGGTGTAGAGTAGAATAACACAGATAAAACAACAATCACAACATATGTACTAGGATACATGCCAGATTTTCAGGGCAAGACATGGAGGTAAACAAAAAAATGGAACAAATTTGAAATTTTTTAGCAGAACAGGCCATGTTAGTCTAACTTAGTGTATTAAATAACTTCTTTTTTTCTTTTAGAGAGAAGAAATAAAAGGGATCTTGCCAATCTATATAAAGAAGCATAGAAGTAGTTAAAGATGGAAAGGATCTCCTGCATCATCTCGTCCAGAGGCAAATAGTTTAATTTAGATGGAGTTGCTCAAAGACTTTGGTGAAATTTTTAATAAAATCCCACTTGCAGAAGATTGAGAGAATGAAGTCTGTAAATTAACTGTAAGTATGGATCATACTATAGAGATAGTAACAATAGGCAATGATGAAGAGGAAACTCTAAGATGGGAGGGGCATTCCTCCAGGATGAACCAGAGGATCTGTATTCTTTAATGTCTTAATTCACAAGAGAGTGCTACTGAAATTTGTCCATGACACAAAGTTCAGAGGCATTGTGAACAACTGAAATAGTGTATGTCTTAATGAATGACGTGGTAGAATGCATTTCATAACATAAAAGGTAGATGGTGAAATATCATGGGACTAATAAAAATATTTTTACAATGAACTGGAAATTATTTGCAAACATATAAAGAAAATTCTGATTATTTCACAGGACTGTGAGCCACCTATATGATGCAGCTGTGAAAAATGTAAAAATGGGGAAAGCTCCTGTGAGTTTTTTGCTGATGGTTTACTAGAGGAAGTTGATGGCTCAAGAAAAAAAAGTAATAAAATTTTTAACATACAATAAGATCCAGAATGAAGAACTATCTACAAGGATTTGAATAACCATTTCAAACAGTTTCATTTGATACTGGATCAAGTACGTAACTGTTCTTGATAAGAGAAATTTTTTTGATTGGTTAAAACTAATTAAAAAATGAAAAAAATTCCAGTATGTATGGTGTCTCAAACTGTTCATATGCTCAGAGGTCAACAGCTGTAATGCAGGATAGTGAGTAGAAAATAGCAGGGGAAAGGTTTCACAAAAACATCCGCAAAAGGCTTTAAAACATGATTAGAACAGCTGCTCTATTGGTACATGAGAGATTTCTTCAGGAATAATGAAGAGCTTGTGAGATATGATCAAGTTTAATTTGGATTGTACTTAAACCTGTGGGGCTATATCAGATTTCTCTGTATTGAGTAGCAGTGAACGAAAATGAAATCCATGCAGAGTGGAATGGCTGTGCACTGTATTCAGAAGAATCTGCTCACCTTAGACACTGGCAAATGTAATTATAAAAATATCCCAACAGAAAACAGAGGATATGCATAGATCACAGGAGCTTTGGCTCAGACGTAAGGGACTAGTTTTACAGAAGGCAGAAAAGCAGATAAATGGGAAAACAACACCAATTGGGAACACAGACTGTTTGTACAGCTTCATCTAGGAATGTTTCCATCTTAGATCTTCGGCTTCTGTAATGAATGGGTCTTAATTATGCAGGAGTGTTTGGCCCAGTGCTGTCTATACATGCTGCCTCTGGCAGCACACTGGCTCCACTCTGAATCAGAGTGAAAGATGCCTCCTTCATCCCACTCCCTGCTACCTGGGATTTTCCTTGGACTTCCTTCAGCTAAACACTGGGAAGCTCTGATCCTGTTTAGCCTTTGTGATCAGAGAGGATCATAGCCTGAAGTGGTTTGAATAGCTTCAGGTCACAGTGTAAATAAAAATGTGGCAACAGTGTGAAAGCTGATAGCAAACATTTCCGGTACATTCTTTTGGTGTTCTCTTTTATTAATAAAACCAAAATATGCATGCACAACCCCTGAAAATATCTTTCTCCTACACCCCAAAAGATTTCTTTCCTCAAAAATTCCCCCTGTCACCAATCTGGAGAAACTGCTGCAGGCGTTAATACCATCAAAACAAATAAATGAAAATCCCAACCCACCCCCCTCTCCCCTCAAAAAACCCCAAACAAACCAAGTGAAAAACCACAAGAAAGCAAAACCCCAAACAAACTGGAAAAACAGAAATCCTGCTAAAGGAGGAAAGACTGTCATTGCCTTTTGCAGAGTGCAAGATACATAACACATGTGAAACTATTGCACAGTTCTCCAACAGATAAGAAAACCTCATCTTCAGGGTTATACTTGCTGTTGAGGGGAATTCACAGTACTGCTGGGCAATGAATTAGAACAGCACTGTTGAGTTCAGTTACCCTTCCCTGAGAAAGAAAACTAAGTAAAACTGTTACGACTTATAAATAATTAATTTTTATAGAAGAGTGGCTTGGTTTTAAAATTAAATCCACAAAGCTGAAATTCTATTAATAAGTTAAATTGCTATCTCCCTTGCAGAAATGATTGGACATTTTGTGGTGGGACATGCTTTAAGTCAAGAAATTCAGATTCACTGAATTGAAACGTGTTGATGTCAAAAAAACATTTGTCAAAACTGGGCAGATTTCTGATGGGGAAAAAATACCCTGGCTTTCTGCCAGCTTGCCTGATTGCCTCCATCACTGTATGGCTTCTTTCCCTGACAGAGAATTTTTGGAGCTAGACCTCTATATGTGCCTATTCTTTTGCATTTAATAGCATCAGCCCCTACTCTGCCATTTCAGCTTCAAGGCTTGCAGTTGAAGAAAGCTGAGTGCTCAGGTAGCAAATAATCTAGAAAAGCAGTCAGCCAAGGAGATTCACTTTCAGCAACCTGGCAGTCAAAGCACCTGAGTGTTTATTGAATGGGGAGCCAGAGAGCCTTCAGAATTAATAGAGAGATCAAGAAACCAGAAAACCAGGGTGTGAATTACCAGCACAGTCCCAAATCTATTGCTCTTCATAGACCATTTTGTGTACTACAGAGGTGGGAAAAGCTGCAAGTTCAAAAAACCTCTTTGCACTAAAATTTCAGACCCCTCAGCTGTCTGCCCGAGATTTCTAGACAACTGCTAAGCTTCAGAAACTAAATTTTAAGAAAAAAAAAAGAAGCCATTTAATATATGATTCATGCTGAAATTGCAAGCACTGACTGTCTTTTAAGCAAGGAATACAGTAAAAAGTTGTGTTTGTTACAGGAATCACTGTCGTGTCTCAGACCCATAGTTCACAGAGAACAAAAAGCGATGCCCAAATTCATGGGAACATGAGAAGCCAAACTTGAGAAATGCATTATAATCTATTTCTATGAACATATAAGTCTAGTTTATATTAATTTAAAATGACATTAAACTGTGAAATAAAAAAAGCTTAATTTGAATTAGCTATTATATCTTTCGATGATAGTGGATGCTAATCTTCACAATTGTAACTGTCTGAAAGTCTCTTAATTGGTAAGATTTATAGTCCAATATTAAAAAAATTATTTTATTTTTATTGCCTTTGAATTTTTTTTTTTCATCTTTATTTTATCATTAAGTAGAGTGACTAATTTTTTAAAGAAATCAGTCTCCGATGGCAATTCCATCACTGTCATTAACAAGATCTTGACTGAAATTTGTGGACAGAATCTGGACAGTGCCACGGAAAAAGTAATTTTTCAAAACTGAAGCACTATCAAGCTCATCCCATCCTTGTTAATCAAAATATCCAATATCAAGATTTACTTTCTATTTAACAAAACTAAAACCATATTTCGTAATATGTACATAGAATGATTTGTCATGTCTGAGTCAAGCAGACCCTAAAACCTTCCTTTACCGGTGGATATAAGTTAATAGCCCCACTCTTGTTCAGCAGAGGACAAGGGATTCACAACCTTACTGTGAACATGAGGGAAGTTACAATTGCTCAAGCGAAATGAAAATCTTGCTGATATTTTAGTTCTACTCCTAACTTCGAAACAATTCAGTGTTTTATGTGTTTAGCCCCCCTCCTTTTAAAGCCTGCATATCATTTTTAGTGTGGTTACATTATATGTGGCTATATGTAGCTATTGCTTTAGCAGAAAACCAGGCAAGAAGAGCCTAGGAATGGTTTAATTTAAAATATTCAAAAGCCTGAATGAAAGACAGTCTTTTGAAAATGTTTTCTTAGGATTCAATAGAAGAGTGAAGCTATGGAGTTAAAATCTATTTAATGTTCATTTCTGTAAGTAAATGTGTGATAGTTTTGTTGTTTTCAGAAGAGAGAACACAAGTATATAATGAGCTAAAAATTGCCTTTTTTTTGTACACTGACTTTAGAGAAATGTAAAAATTCTACTTGGTGCTTTCTCTTTTAAATTACAAATTTACTAGCTAACAGGGCACAAAATGGAACATCACCAAGGCTTGTCTGATTTAACTTATATTTCACCAGTGAAACCTCAGTCTGACAGATGAAGTGATTTTGGGATAAAGGAATCTTTCTCATAGCAGGCTTCTTCAGGAATCAAGATATATCAAGTTGATATTATCGACTTTAGTGTTCAGAAATTGGGAGGCTCCATCAGTAAGGGAATAACCCTCCAATCTGTTAGGATATGATCCTTATAGCAATATCTCACAGCTAGGTGCACAGACACAGACTTTATTAGCAATTCATTTTGAGTAGTAATCTCTCCTGAAAGTAACCACCCAATACAAAAATCTTGCTTCTGGAATGCAATCCTGCCATGACTCAGACTGGAGGAGTTCCCTTCATGACCCCCAGGCAAACCACACTGGATATTGACTCTGTTCAGCCATCTCCCTGGTAATCTTCAAACTCATGCTTGCTTGAGTTCCAGTTGTTGCCTGAAATGTCCTCTCCTGGATGTGAGTTTCTGTTTCGGTGAATTACCTGAAATAGACTGTTCAGTGGTCTGGACCTCGTATCTTCCTTCCCATCACAGGCTTTCAGTGCACAAAAGAGGTTTTGGGCATCTGCGTGCAAGGAGCTCTGTGATAAGCTTCCTTTTTACCATTCAGTAAAATACTTTACTGCAAATTGTGCTTACACTAAAAAAATCAAGCATGAGGTACAGTTAGATATTATCACCTTTAGTGTTCAATATAGTATCAGTGGGACAAGCTGAGAGATAAACTGTAATGGAAAACGAGGGAATAAGGTTGTGCATCAAAGAATGTTTTCTGTGAATATATATTTTGTAGAAGTTTTCTGGAAAATGACTAGTTTTCATCTAGGCTAGCTGAAAAATGGTATGAACTCTTTACTCAGGAAAAGCTGCTCACTGGAAGCTGTGATCTGTGTGAGAGATAAGCATGGTCTGGAATGACGTGCAAGCAGAAGTCTACATGCAGTGTGTGGAAATTTTGCAACTGTTACCACGAAAGATAATGATCTCATCAGATGTTTGGTAGGATTAGGATTTGTCAGCATTTACATGTGAAATTTTTGGAGAAACCAAGGTAATAAAAACTGGAAGCAATGATATAACAGCTGGCACTGATTCCTTTAGGTCTGATCTACTTGGAAAATTAATTCAGGCTGAGCTATGATATAAAACAGTGATTGCAAATTAACTGCTTTTGACCTCCTGAGCAGGTTAACCATGCAGAACTTTAGATATTCACACTGAATCATTTATTTAGACTTCCTTTAATAATCAATTTGATTTCTGGTATATGATTCATCTTATCCTAAAGGTAGGAATCCAAATTAGGGCATATAAATCACATCCGCTGGGCGTCTCTATCTTCCTATTTGACTGTAAAGATCACTCTGATTATAAACATCTCAGCTGTAGATGTCTGAAGCTAAATGAAATGAATCACATCCTCTGACTTTAAAATAAGGGTCTTTATTCCAAATTACACACTTCAGAATTGAGAATATGGGCATCAACACAAGAAGTCAATCATAAATTCCAAATTAACCTCCCACGTTAAGGGAGGCCTTTTCATTGAGTTAAGGTCTTTTCATTGAGTTGATAGCATGCTTCTTATGTTAAGAGGCAAGATGAGACCCTGTGCAGTCATGGTTTCAAGGCTGCATTTAATCCATTACTACAGTTTATGTTGCGTAAAGGCATGAAACACTATGATAAAAAAAAGTAAAATACCCATAATTAATATAGTCATATTCAGCTGGTAGTATATCTAGTCAGGCTGAACAAGATAGTATCTGCTCTAATTTGCCACTTCCCAACATTCATAAATTCCTACTCAATTGCCTTACTGTGAAACATTACTGCTTTTCTTGATTGATAATAGGAGTTCAGAGAAAATGTGGTTTACTGACGTGAAAAAGAAGCTTTCTTTGATGAACTAGATTCCTACTTATCTTCTTCTTCCATTTATTGGCTAGAAATTTTGGTGACAGCTTTTCCTCACAGTGTTTAACAAATGGTGGTTTTGTATCCTAAGTTGAGAAACTGCCTGTTTGTGCCACAGTGAATGTTTGGGGTTGTTAGGGGCAGCTGTGCTGCCATACAAAGGTACCTGTATAGGCTGGAGAAATAGGCTGACAGAAAACTTATGAAGGTTTCTCAGCAACGGGAAGTGCCAAGTCCTGCACCTGGGAAAGAACATCTCCACATGCTGGGGGCTGACCGGCTGTAAAGCAGCTTGGCAGAAAAAGGCCCTGGTGGTCGTGGTGGGCACCAGTTAAACATAAGCCAACAGTGTGACCGTGTGGCAAAGGCAACCATCCTCATGGGCTGCATTAAACAGCCCACTAGCAGCAGGTCAAATATCACCTTATTCAGCACTGGTGAGACTGCAGCTGGAGTACAGTGTCCAGTTCTGGCCTCACCAGTGCAAAAAACCACCACAGACATAATGGGCAGAGTCCAGTGAAAGACATGAAGATGACTGAGGGACTGAACCACCTCTCCTGTGAGTGAAAACTGGGACTTTTCAACTTGGAGAAATCTCAGGAATATCTTACCACAAAATCACAGAATCATCAAGGTTGGAAGAGACTATACACCTCTAATGATTATAGCTGATTTTTTTATAAATGTCTTTCTAGATTCTGTAAATGAAGAGAAAAAACCCTTCCATTTTAATGTCTTTTATATGTCATAAATGAAGAATTAAAAACCTATGGCAGATCCTTTACCAGGCCCTACTGTCCTCTCTGCTCATTGTTTGTTTTGACTTTGAAAGTTGAGGGTGAGACTCATGTGATAGCCTGAATGTTATCTGTGACCTTCATGGTCTTTACACAGACCCGTGGGTAGGAAAAGACCATTATGATTCCCATGGCACTTATCACTGAGATAACTGAGAGTTTATAAAGTAGATGATGAATGACTTTCCTGCTAAATAAGTGCTCTAAATAATTTTCTTTCCTGAAATCTAATCCTTTGATCTATATTCCATGCATAAAAGCTGAAAATGAAAATTAGGAAAATAATCCCCAAACCCAAACCTCTTAAAATCCATAACCCAAAAGGAGGCATTCACTTCAACTGAAATTAGATTTCTGTATCCCTTGCAGGGACAGGGACATGTAATATGTTCTAAGGGTCTAATATTAAAAACTACTACATTCTTAATTGAGCAGTTTTAATGCCTTCCTGTTATCTGTTCCTAAATCTTTTTAAAAACCCTTGAAAGAAAATTAAGACTCTAACTGACTGCTTTGATAACTGCTTCGGGGACATGAGAAAACAGTAACCTTCCTTTCCATCCCTCATACACAATTCTGTTTTGCAGTCTGATTGGCTATCAAAGTTTATTGATATATATTGATTGTATGAGATATGACCTCTCTTCTGAAGCACGTGTATTTGTGAGTATTTGTTTTACTAATTCAAAAATCCATCTCACATCTGTATGAAACTTGATAAACTTCTGTTGTGTGGCAAGCAGGGAAGATGTGCAGCTGGAGCATAGACAAAGGTGCATGAGGCAATGGAAATGGCAGAGATTCTATCTCTCTGGGAACTATAAGGGAAAATGTTTTTTCCTCTAAAATTCTCCAAATCATCTTCTCAGCTAATGTCAGCCTCTGGGTGACTGTCACTATCCATATCCATGTATATTCTCCCATATCAGGTGAGTGCAGCTGGCTCCTGGGTAACTGCATTTGTGAGGTCTATGCTAATGATTTAGTAACACACAAACACAATTTTTTTGCAGGAATTGCCAATACACATGACTGATTCCCTCAGTGGAAGGTCTGAGGAATAAAATGTCTCACACCTAGCATGTTAAAGCATACACAGGGAGTTAAACAGAACTTCAAAGTGTGTATGGAGGAAAACAACTGGTGTAATTATCCATCTGTTGATAGAAAGACTTGGAAAGTCTTAAACTGCTGACAGGGCAATTAATGACTAGTCATTTGACTGTTATTATTATTTCAGGTCTTTATCTTTTCCTCTTCTGTAGGAAGATGTCATTCATAAGTCTCTAATTCTTTTTTATTCTCTGGCTACCATTAGGCAATTTCTTTTTTGTTATCCCAAACTTTGGTCTGTTAACGTCAGAGGATGGCTTGTTTCAGTGGAAATAAACCCTCACCCTTCAAAACAAGAAGACATCATAGGGTGTGATACAAGAACAAGGTCAGAGTATATTACAGCAGCATCAAAGGCTAAGATACTTTGGCAAGAGCACTAACTACCTGTGCTTGTGAAAACAGTGAGTTCAATTAATGTGATTCAACCAAATACCACCACGCAAACACCCAACTTGCAAAAGTATATGATAATTGATATGGATATCACTAATTGTGTACTGTTTATATTGTGGCATCACCCAAAATATGCTAGGAATGTAGAGGGGTATATTCTGTGCTCAGGGGGTTTTAGCTTGAATGACAGATATGGCACAACAACAAAGACTAGAACCACAGGTGAAGGAAACAACAGGATGGGAAGAACATAATTGCAAAGGGAAGTTCAGATAAATCCATGACTGTGCAGACACCTTGTTCCCTAGTGTATGTGGTATTTGTAGGGTTTTTATCATGATGGTTAAAAGCTGAGTTTATCATAACAAAGCCTGTGGTTTAGATGTGAATCTGAGGGGTTGTGGGTATGCAGTCTGCTCAAAATCAGACAGTGCAATGGCGAAGAAGATTACAGAGCAGTACATTAATGAAGACACTTAGATATGAGAGGTCCGACTGCGAGGCTTTTTGTCAGACAAGGCAGGGTACCCACTTTAATCACAGGGACAGGACTTGTATATAGATCCTTTCAGAGTGGCACTTGTTCTCTCTCTTTCTGTAGTTCTACTGTTCCCATATTTGCCAGCCAGAGCCTTTACAATGTTTTCTGAATTAAGAAATGTCTTCTTGCCAGTTTCTTTCTGCAAAGTTTAAGCTTAATGTTCAAGCTGACTTCTCCACAGGTTCAGAGAGACTTTCTATATGCATGTAGGTAACAACATTGCTTTTGTTTTCTATTCTTCTCCAAGAGTTTTTGAAGTTATTCTTCCCGTGTTGATTAGGCTTCTAAAATTCCTAGTCTATGTGAACCCTGGCTCTCTCTGTGGGATGGTATTAAAAGCTAAAAAATACTACACTTTCTTTTAGTTCTTCAGAGTTAATACATGGGATTTCCTTCTGACAGCTATAGAAGATGGGTAAATATTATTGTTAAATTTTCCCAGTGTGAAACTGAAGGCAAGTGTGGCACACCTGAAACATGTAAGCCTGAATCAGAGTTTTGGAGTGTCAAATTCTAAACTCCTGCATAAAACCAAGGCATTTACTTCTATTCAGTTTTATGACTTTGCTGTGAAGTCTTTTGTCCTACCTGTCTCCTCTCTTTTCATCCAAAGGTCTTCTGAGAGAAGATCCTATGCTAGCAGAGTTATGAATAAAGGATACCACAAAGACTTGAGGAAATGTCTTGGAGATTAATTTCCATTTGAGAATCTTTTGGCTGGTCCTTATTTCCTAAGAAACACCCTCTGCTGAGGTAATTTTTTTGTTTTAAAATGAAATGCAATATAAAAAGAATCAATCAAGATAACACAAATAGGGATTTCTGGGTTTATTCATATGCCTTCCGTTTTTAAGAAATAACATTCAACTTTGTTCCATGATGCGTTTTTGCTACTTATGCTAATTATGCTTGTTCTTGATACTTGTCAAAAAGAAATAATGAGATATCAAGAACTAGTATTTGCTGCTAAATAACATGGTAAACCCAAGCTTATGGTTAGCTTAAGATGATAAACAATCATATATTTTTCATGTTCAAAACTAAATGCAAAAATAATTGTTTTTCAGGATGAGTGCTAGGAGAGAATATCTGTCATTTCTGATCTGATTGTTGTCTACTTTTCTTTTTTTTTTTGTTCCCAGCTCTTTGAAAAACTCCCTGAGGAGGCACCATCCAAAGTTTCCTATTTGCTTAGGAATCGATCCAAGTGTAAAAGTTTCCACTATGCTGGATCTTGATTTCATTAGAGATTCCCTTACAGTATTTTGCCATGCATTTGAGCAGAGCCAGTAAAGCAACAAATCAAAACAAAATGCTACAGGATTCATATAATTCAGTAGTTGTTTGTTGTTCCACGTGCAGTATAAAATAGTCACAATTTTTGTACTTATGTTCTGAACTTTCTGAACTTCTGATAAATTTAATAGTTGTGGCGGGATGACCTTGACTGGCTGCCAGGTGCCTACCAATCCATTCTATCGCTCCCCTTTCTCAATAGGACAGGGCAGAAAATGCGATTAAAAGCTTGGGTGTTGAGATAGTAGTGGGGAGATCTCTTACTAATTTCAATCACAGGCAAAGCAAACTCAGCTTTGGGAAATAATTTATTGCCAAATAATTGTAACAGACTAGGGTAGTGAGAGATAAGGACAAAATTAAAAATAACTGCCCTGTCTCACCATGGAGTTCCTCCTGGGATACACACCTTCAAGACCTGCTCCAGTGTGGGTCCTTTCCACAGGTGACAGTCCTTCAGGGACGGACTTCTCCAGTGTGAGACGTCCATTGGGTCATGGGTCTTGCCGGTAAGCCTGCCCCTGTGTTGGCTCTTCTTCATGGGACCCAGTTCCTGCCATGAGTCTTCTCCTGAGTGGAGTCTCCATTTTCCTTCAGGAAACATTCAGCTGTTCTGAATGTTCATTCTGGTGTGGGGTCCTTCATGGGCTGCAGGCGGATCTCTGCTCCACAGTGGATCACCATGGGCAGCAGGGGGACAGCCTGCTCTGCACCATGGGCTGCAGGAGAATCTTTGCCCCGGCACGTGGATCACCTCCTCCCTCTCCTTCTGCACTGAGCTTGGTGTCTGCAGGGTTGTTTTGTCCACATTTTCTCATTCCTCTGTCCCAGCTGCTCTGTGGCAGTTTTTACCCCTTCTGAATTACATTATTGCAGAGGTGCTACCAATGAGCTCAGTCTTGGCCTGGTTTTGGCCAGTGGCAGGTCCATCCTGGAGAAGGTTAAAACTGATTCTGTGGGACATGGAGACAGCTTCTAGTGCCTTTTCACAGGAGCCACCCCTGCAGTCCCCTGCTTTCCAAAACCTTGCCATGTAAACCCAATACAATAACATATCTTTACCCTAGTTTAATTAGTTAGAAGAAATGATATAGGTGAAAGGTCATTCTAAAGGAAAGCTCTGCAATAGTCAGATATTTAAAATTGTTACCTGAGAATTTTAGCCTGTCTTTAGGATTGACATGGAAATAGATGTAAATATTTTGATCTTCCAGAAACATATAGAAGAGGCAGCTGAAGGGTTTTGAACTTTTTGGCAACTTCAGAACCTTCCCAATCTAGATTTGTCTAAGGGAACTTCCACTTGATGGAAAGGTATTTCTCAACTGCAGTACTTGATCCAAGTATCACTGTCATCCCAATGACATGCAGGATCCTTGTTTGTCTCATTTGACTTTTACAATGGTACTTTGTCAGCAAAATTCTATATATTCTCCTTTGCTTATACTTTATCCTTACCTTTGACATTGAAAAGGTACAAAGCAAAGGAATCATGTCTTGTTTACTGTTATCTACAGCCTTATAGGAAGGGAAAAGACACAAATTTCAGAAACAGTATTATACTGATCTTAATGTTGTCTATTACATGATTCTATAGATTTGTTTGTCTATGTATGCATACACACATATATATGTATACCCACAGAGGCTTATAGACATTCACGTAGAAAAACAGAACTCCACTTTTTGTGTTTTAAAATATAACACTCATTATACCTAGAAAAAAAAAAAAATCTGTTTAAAAGTCTACCCATGTAACATTTAGTATTATTTTGTACATTCCATTTTACAAGGTGACTTTGAGGCAATTTTATTGGGCAGAGATTTTACATTTTAAGTGCATACAGCTCACAATCAGAAGACACATTTTACATTTTCATGTGGGCACAGAATCCCTAATGTAACAGCTAGTATCATTGGTAAATTATTTCTTTATGTTGTATATGCCAAGCTACAGACATAGAAATGCAAAGTGTGTACACATTCTGTTAAAAACATTTTCATTACTGAATGTAAATTGCATTATTTGTCCAATGCTCATTCTTCAGCTTTTGTGCAAAGATCAAGCAAATCCAGACTCCTTTTTCCAACGATGTCCTTTTAAATTGGATGCATTTTAAAGTGCAGCATTTTATACTGAAAATTACTATTCTAGAAGAAATTATGAAGAAAGCATAAGGCATTATTTGATTTTACTGTTAAAGAGCTGACAATAAAGGTAAAAAATCTTGCTGTTGTGAAATGTTTCTGAGTTGTGTTTGTTAAGCTTTGCCTAAAAGTAGTTTACATTAGGAATGACTACTCCTTCTGTGTTTCTGCACTCATGTTCTTGGAGCCTTTCAATTTTAACTTGTTTGTACCATCAGTCTCTCTAGCAGTATAGTGCTTCTCAAACCTATTTTTATAGTGGCCTTTAAGCTGTATTGTACGGTTCCAAGGAAATCTATGCTGGGCATGAGGTACATGTTTCGTGATGGGGTTTGTGAATGATAGCTCTAGGTTGTTCCATGAGCCAGACACCTCTCATGATGTTCGGTGTCATGGAGAGCTTTGTGAAGGAATGGGACTGGCTTACCCAACTTTCCAGATGGGAGCAGAAGATTTGCACATGGGAGGTATGTCAGTTATACATCATTTAAATTCCCTTCTTTGAATCACTGTGTTAGTTTGTCACAGCTATTGACAGCTGCTATCTGATCAGTCTGCTAGTGCCAGTAGTATCTTGGCAACAGCACAAAAATAGCTTTCCCCCCTTGTGAGTAAGACCAGTCTTCACTGACAAACTGAAACATGCTAAAGACAAAATAAACTGATATTTTGGGCCAGATTTACAGCCTTACATCTGTGATACAGACAATTATTCTATTGTCCAAACAGCTGATGGATGGTTTCTCCAGAATGGAAGAAAACAGCTTCAAGATGCAGTATTTTTCACTGTGCCTTTTTTGTGTAAGGGTGTAAGAGGAGGCTGTTCTGTGGGGGAGCCCAAGCAGGCAGGGTGAGATTTGAACTGGCTGCTCATGACTGGCTCCAGATAGGAGAAAACAGCATCAGCTAAACCCTGGCTGGCTTGGGAGTTTTTAAAGAGCAAGCTGGGAGAGCTCTAGCAAAGGATCCCTGGTCCTCCTTTTTGGAGATCTTCTAAGCTGAGGGGGTCTTTCCAGTACCTACTTGTGGGATAACATCACCCTGGCTACTCCCTGGCAGGAGGAAATGTCTGTAGTGGCCTGTCTCTCCTTCCTTTGTGTCTTTCCTTTGCAGCTTGTTAGTGTGGGACTGCCGTAAGAATTGCCACCCCTGGCAAGTATTCAGAGTACCCAACCTACCTGAAGCATCTGGAAAGATTCAGTTTTCCCTAATGTGCTCCACACAGGCAAGGCACACAGTCTGGGAAGTCCAGACCCTATGATGGTCTCCTGCCTAGCCCCGTGGCCCTAAGGAGGCAGTGTGTGGCATTCATTGCTTAACCACAAATTTTCCCATCGTTTCCTGACCACCTCAATCCTTCACAGCCTCTAGCTGGGTGCATGCCATGGCTGCTGTGATCAGATTATCCCTTTGCCTCCACATATTGACAGTCACACAAGTGGGAACACACTGAGGCACAGTCCCGACCCACGCTGATGAGAGAGATGTTCAAGAGCTCTACTTTTGCTGCTTAAATCCCTCAGGCCACAAATTTGGAACTGACTTCTCCAGAAAAAAAGTGTAGTATCTTGAGCGGACTTGCATAAAACACTGGAAAAGGCCTGGCCTTTCAAGTGTTAAGGCAACAAGGTATCACTGAAAGTTAGGATTTACTGTATGCAATGAATTTATCTTAAAATTGTGAACCAATTAACCTTAATTACAATTTGATTTCATATCTAATGATTACGTGTTACCTAACCCAAGGGAAAGGCACACCTTTATTTTTCTCATGGGATAAAAAAATTAGGTCCCTGGACTTCTGTGGGAGAGATGAACTACTGTCACACACATTTCCTCTTTCTTTCTTGGGACTAGGGACATTTAAATATATGAAAATGTTCTCAGAAATACCTACATACAAATCCACTTTTTTTCAAAATTTACACTCCTTGATAGGACTATCTTGCTTCAGCCACGAAACCTCAATTAGGTCTTGCCAGGCATCCTGCTGAGAGCTTGCATGTACATTCATTATGTTTTCTTAACTCTAATCAAATCTGGATGGCAAACCAAAACTACATATAACATTGTTTTCAGCTTATTTTCCCTCTGACTCTTATTTTAATTCTAATGTCTGAATAACTTCTGTGCCTGAGACTCACAAGTGTATTTATTTGACAGTGGAATATTCTCCTTAGAGAGGTTTTAAAAATGGTATCAGCTGATTCATTTAAAATCAGACTGGACCAAACTCTCAGAAGCCTACTTTAGGGAACTGGTTTTTTGCATTTGGGATGACTAAGAGTGACCTCCAGATCTTTTCTATATCTGCTTTCTACTATTCTTCGATTTCCCATGTTCACTGTCCTAGTTTTTCAGGCACCAGAAAATATACTTTTTAAAGGCTAAAATAAAGCATTTCTACCTTTTTTGTCTTCTTCCTTTTTTTTTTTTTCTTATTATGTTTTGTCCACTTTAGGAAAAGAAATTTCATCCACATAAAGAAGGTCTGTTTATTTGCTTCCTGTGTTAATTTCTTCAGATTTTAAGAAACTAGTTCTCCAATGTGTGGTTTTTCCTTTTGTCTTGTTTGGCAGATTTATTCCAAAGCATAAACATTACTATGGGTATTAAATTAGTTTGTTCTTTCTTAAGAAAAAAGCCAGGATGCATATAATAACTTTTCACTAATGGATCCAAAGATTGAGGAAAATTGGGTGCCAAGAAAACTTATTTCCTGACTAACGTCATTCATTAGCAGTACTGTATGGGTAAAAAAATCACTCTACAAGGAAGAGTGATTCTGTTTGATGTATCATTATTTCTCTTTATATATATAAACATATAAATAGCAGTGACCCTTCCAAAACTAAGCTGAAAAAACCATTTCTCATGGTGAGCATAATTCACTAACTGGTGACATTGTAAATACGTTCAGGTTTTAATTTATGTTGATTTTAGTATTATCTGTAATTGCTTCCCCAGAGGGCAAAGTTTATCTCAAATTGAGTTCAAATGTAAAAAATGAGGAAAAAGTAAACAAGGAAGCTGTGACCCTAGGCCGTGTTTCTATTCTTGTTGAAGTCAGCAAAAAAAGACCGGAATTGGATCTTTGTGTTCCAAGAACATGCAGAACACTGCAACTGGTAAGTTAGGCAGACCTATGTGGTTTCAATATTCTTGTCTTTCTCCCAGAGACTGAATTCAGAATGTAATGAGAGAATAAACAAATTCCCCCCCAAAATGTAAATGTACAAAGAACAGTACTAAACACTGCCATGTATATTTTATTCCTAGGCCAAATTATCACTACTACCTTTGATGTCCAAAAGAACCAGCCACCTTAAGACATGTAGCTGCTGAACATGCTTAGATTAACTTGCTCCTGTGCATTGCCAGCTGGCTCACTCCTAGCAAAAGCAGTCAGTCCACTTGAAAACCAGCCAGATGGCCATGCTACCACAGTGTAACAAGACAAGCCCTAGAGCTGTGGTCCCAAGACCCAGTTTTCTTTATATATCTATTTATCTATATATCTATATATCTGCTAAATTTATGGGCTACTTCCACTGTTACCATAGTATGTGCAGTGTCTCTGAAGGGGAAAAGCCCAGAAGCTTCTGTGCTCTTGTCAAGATGGTGAGACTCCTAATGGTAAATGTTAGGATTTAGGTTTATGTCTTCCATTAGTTCAGATGTTCACCACACGGCCAAATTCTTATGCTGGACTTTATCCTTTCTGTTTGAGTATTTATTTGGTGGTTCAGAGTTCTGTGTCATATATACACAGATACCATGGCATGCACTGTTACCCTGTTCTCCCTTTGTTCTGCTAATATGTTCCAGGTCTATTTAAAGCCTCAGTAGGCCCAGCGCAGTGCTAAAGAGAACACAAGAGTTCTGCATCCACTAGACATCCCTAAGAACAAAGTCCATGGTGTGTTTATGTATTTGCAGGATATTGCTTCTGTTCACCCAAATGTAATGTGGGGCACTAATAACAGGGTCTAGTTTCTATCTGAAAAAAAAAAAAAAAAAAAAGAATCCCTTCCGAAGATCAGTATACACAAGAATACCAAGGTTCAAACTATCAGCTTTACTACATTTTATCCTTATTTTCTGCGGTAATGAATGTAATTGAGGGACTGAAAACAAAGGGGAAAAAAAGCAGCATAATAACCATACACCATTTAGATCTTCAAAACAAAACAATGTATCTTTTTTTCTAGGTGTGATAAGAAGTGACTTTCAGTTCTGAGAAGTGCTTCATGGATTTAGTCAGTTACAGACAGACTGATTTCATCTAGTATTTGTTAGTGCAGATCTAGCATTTGCCCACTGCCCTTCTTGTGCTGGAGACCTGGTATCCCATTCCTCAAATGTCTAAGCTGTTTCTTTTAGGACAACAAAATATTAGAATAGACTGTTGGTTTGGGGCTCTTTTGTTTCTTTGTTTTTCACTTGCATTATGCCTTACATGAAACTGGATTATTTCCAAGGAAAAAGTTCGAGTTTTTGAGGAACCAATAAATAAATAGTATTTGTTTACATGTAAGTTCTATGCACAGTAAATTTGAACCGTAAACATATAGGTTTGAACCTCTGGATCAGAAGACACCTTGATTTGCTCACCTGAGGCTGTTATAGAACACTACAAATGTTCTGCTTCAGGGTAAAAATTCTAGATATAGATCTAAACTTTCCAAAAGTATAGGAATATTTCCTTACTCTGGCTTGTTACCTCTGTACCAAAGAGTCGTTAAGTTAAACAACTGGGAGAAAAATTCAAGACATGCCTTCACAGATAGAAAATGTCACTGACACAGATTTGTAGCACACTCAGATACACACGTCCTTGTAAAAGCACTAAGATGATGTTGAGCGTGACCTGATAAAGCCTATCAGACTCGAGGTACCTCAAGCACCATGCAGAGATCACAGAATCACCCAAAATCAATTAGGTTGGCAAAGACCACTGAGATCACTGATTCCAACCTATGACCAAACAACACCATTTTCTCAGGACTTTCTTTTGCCAAGGCCTTCCTTGTATAAACTTAATCCATTTATTAAGTTTGCTCTACAAAGTTTCTATAACTTTCACATGAGCAAATTCTTTTCATGCTGCCCAAAGTTTCATCTGCAGTTTGTGGTGAAGGGAACAGACACAGTAAGAGGATGGACCCCTTCTCTTTGCAGCAGCTGGATGTTGACTTTATGGTGTTCCTATGGTGCATTTTAGTGAAAGAGGGGTGTTCCCTGAAGAGGAAGAGGCAGGAAGTCAATATTGAAGCTGGCATGATCCATGAGACAAGAAGCTGTGCGGGTGTGGGAACACAGAAAGCTCTCTGCTGAGCTGCAGTTCTGTGAACTCTCTGTAATGGATTTAGGTATTGATCTAGGAGTATTTATTCATCTTTGGGTTTCACTGAGCTGTCAGGTTTCATCTGAATTAACAAGTAAAATTTCTGACTTGCAGTGCTATGATTTTTTCATGTATAAATACACAATGCCATCAATGATAACATGTTTTTTTGCTCAGGTCTTTTTTTGTACCTTGCTTCCTGCCATGTTCAGATGAGGATTTGGGAAATTTTTATCACTCTTTTATTTTTTTTTTAAATCTCTTCATATTGAAAATATATTAATTCATGCTTAAATCCACAGAAATAAGAGTTCTCTGAATAAATGCTTCTGAGGATCTCTAAGTGTTCTCCCCTGTGGCAGACATATTAACACTCAGAATCCCATGAGACTATATAGGCTACATACTAATGCAGTGCTTTAGATTTGAGGCCAATTTCTGTCTGGTAGTACAGCAAATCCACAGCCAATAATATGAGAAAACATAGAAGTGGGCTGCACAGATTCTGGCTCTTTGAAGAATTACAGAGAAGCTGTTTCACAAGTCTTCACGATCACACCATAAAGGAATATGATACAGTAAGGGCTAGAAGCCAGCAAATAAATCTGCAAAAATGTTTATATATGTACAGCTTTGGAATGGACAGTCCCTTTAATGGATCACTTAATTTACGTAAGGTTTTTTTGGTTCCTTGTTTGTTTTTTTATTTTTTGTTTTTGTTGATTGGTTTAGTGGTTTTTTTGTTTGTTTGGTTGGTTGGTTTTTTGTTTGTTTGCTTTGCTTTGCTTTGGGCTTTTTTTTGTGTTTGTTTGTTGTTTTTTTTTTTTTTTTTTTTTTTTTTTTGAGAAAAGGAAAATAGAAAGGAGGAAGAGCAAGGAGTTTGGACAGGAGCATATGAAGAAAACTACACTTTTATTGAATGGAGTGAATACTGATCTTCTTGTGCAGACAGATGGTTTGTAGTACAAGTTAACTCTCTGTTGATGCCTGTGCAATGTGTTGTGTCCCTGTATTTCATGTTGTGCTTTAAAGTACAACAAAGCAAGCATCCACTGTCAGATACAAATGTCAAGGCAGAAATAAATGGCCTTTCCTCAGTGACTTAAAAGCCATTTAGATGAATCTACAAATACACTGAGCAAGACATACCTTAGTAACTGTCGAAACATTATGATTGCCTTAATGTGACCTTCTTCTTGTACCAAAAGGACATTTTAGATTAGAATGAAGTTAGTTGTTACATTCACATCAGTCTTTTTATTTGTAGTTATTATCTAGAAAGCAACAGTTTCTCTCTCCATTTTCTGCTTGGATGCTGGCAGTTGGAATTTTGTGAGAAATTGTTAAAATGTAGTGAATCATTCTTAAAAGATGAATTTACTATATATATATTAATTTGGTGCCAGCCACATTTATTTTACATTAATATTTCATCCTCAGAATTCAGTTTTGCT
Organism: Dasyornis broadbenti; assembly: GCA_013397935.1. Taxonomy (NCBI): domain Eukaryota; kingdom Metazoa; phylum Chordata; class Aves; order Passeriformes; family Dasyornithidae; genus Dasyornis; species Dasyornis broadbenti. Next base: position 2,299,037 of record VZRN01003893.1, on the reverse strand, counting down.
ACTTGCAAGAGGGGAAAAAAAGCTAATGAGAAGTAATCATCAAATATTTGGCATTTCCTTTCTTCTTTCCATTATCATTAACTAGAATTAATATTATATATGTATGGTGTGCAATCTAATTACTTAAATTGCTCAAGATATGTTCCAGGCTTTTGGGGACCTTATATAACGATTGGTAGTGTTCAACCTTGCTTCTCTCTCAGTTGTGTTTTATTTATCAGACTGACTTAAAAGTACTGAAATTTTCAGAGAATTATCCTTAACATATATGTGTACTTAGTCTTGAAACTACTAATGAGTGTAAATAAAGAGAACTGGTTTTTTATAGTAAAATATTTGTCTGTGGGTTCAGAAAAAAGCCAGAATATTTGTGTAAAATGTAATATGCATATTATATATATCTGTCCTCAACATTGTTCTTGAATATACACCTATATATGCACACTTATATGATCTTGCTCCAGCCTACATAATTCTACTTTCTTGTAAGGTGATGGGATTGAAGATTATAAGATTGCAAACAGAGAGAAAGTTAATTTTCCATAGGTCCAGGAGATGCTGCAGTGAACTGTTAAAGTGCAGTTGTAGCTATGTGTAAAGTCCCTTTCCAAAGTAATCATCGGTATTACTGGGTGACAGAGACTGTGTGCATACTGAAATATTTTTGGAAAGGAGAAATGGCAGCTTTCAATCCAAAAGGAAACCAATACAGAGGAATACTTACAAGGTATCTTAGGGTAGTAAGATAAAGATTGAAAGAGAGCAGTAGTTACCAAATACTATATTAAATTTGGGAGAAAAGAAAGAGTTTAGGCCACACGTAGGTCTCAAGTGTGCAAAATGCTATCAAATATTGGAGAAAAGATTACTAATTTGGTTTTATTGAGATTAAAATTCACCACAGCTAACTCATCTTGTATGGAACTTTCCCCTGCTAGAAACATCATGCTATCAGTAAATATTCTGCTGAAAATGTGTGTTTTACCCTGCCATATAGTACCTCATCACAACATTGCTTCTTATGTATGCTATATAAGACTGTAAGCAAACACAGATTCCAGAAAAAGATCTTGGCTTTGACATTTGCATAACACAAAAATATACTGCCTTGGCACATTGAGAAGTTAGCAGAAACTGATGAAATTTGAATTCACTTTGCCCGCTTTTATAAACAGTAGTTATTTAAATCCTTTAAGATATTCAGCTGGATCTGTCCTTCATGAGTCTGTACCTCTTAAATATAAGAATAATCCTTTGGGCTGAATTCACAAAAGGATTTTGATATTAGAATGACTAATACTTAGAAATCTTTCTACCTACTGGAATTATACCTTGCTCCATACACACTGTATGTTACAATTCAAACTCCTGAGTACCTGAATCACAAAATCCATGGTGAAATATGAAGCAACCTAGGGTAGCTGATAGGAAATTTAGAAGACTTGAGCTACAGCTGGGTGCCATTTTATATATGTATAGCTGTGTCTTTGCATATTTCAGTGTGGCCTTCGTTTTTTTGTGAAAGCAAATGGAGGCATTGATGGAGTTCCTCTGACTCTCTAGTCCTTCAGCAATCCTGAGATTCAGGATGAAAGATATTCATGTTGAAATTTTTATTCCTCTGCCTGAATGATGATTTCTATCTAAGTATCTCATTTGACAGATGCTTGAACCCCTTTAAGCTAATGTCTATATAGGGAAGGTCCCTTTCACACTCTTCTGCTAAAAGCGTATGCTTTGCAGAAAATAAATCAAATATTAATTGGAGCAATGCCCAGATCCTGTCTGAAAAAAAATAACTACAAGGCTATAAACTCATTCTCCCATTTGCATTGTATATTTAAATAACTTAGTGAAATAAAACAGAAAGACATAACAAAAACAATCCACTTTGTCTGTGAAGTAGGATTATTAGCCTCAAATGCTTATGGTAGTGCAGGTGGTAGTGCAAGCTGGGCAAATTCTTACACTGGAAGCTAAACCCACATCATTACTACTATGAATCTGTGAGAATTATGGATGGCAACGCCAAAGCATGGGCAATGATAATTTTTTATGTGTCAGTTTCAAGCCCTTTCAAATGTTTCGTCTGTTATGTCACTACTCTTTCCAAGCCTGTCAAGTCTAAGCCAAACCCTGCATCATCTCAAGGATTTTACCTGAACACTCTGTGTGATATGTAGGTTTCCCTACTTCAGATGCCCACGAATGTAGTTCTCACTGAGCAACCGGAGTGTTGAAAGAGGAACTGACTGCCTAGGAAAGGATAAAAGTAATTTAAAAGCACTCTTGGACATGTGTTACTTATCAGGCTTTTCAATCGAGTCTCAACTTCAATAGCAAGGAAGCATCAAAGTAAGGCACGAGTCAGGCCTGTGTGAGGAGAAACAGCACTTGCCTTCACAGAGAGGTGTGCAGGGTGATCACTCTGTGTTCTGGGCTGGGCTTGTGTGTCCGTCTCCTGCAAAACATGGGCTTTGCTCCACCACTGACTGCGTGTTCCAGTCACTTTTATTAAAGACAGGCTGACCCAGCATCTGGGGTAATCCCTTGTCAAGCTTGGACAGGGTAATGACAGAGGACTAAATGAGTACTCTAATCCTTGGTTTCTGTGCAAGGTGCACAGAAACAGAGTCAAGGAGGCCAGTGAGGGTCCGGCCATGGAGTTGTTCAGCCAATTCAACTAAAACACAAGTAATTGTTGATGTGAATATAAACTAAAGACTTAACCGTGCAAAGAGTTTTAATGCAAAGGCATTAGGATTTGGGATTAGGATTTGAATAAAAAAACAAGTGGAATATTTTTATAAAAAGTACAAGTAAACATTTTTGTATATGACGACAAATACTGTCATAAAAGACCAAGTGGGGTTTTTTTCTGCAAATGTCTTGCTTAGGGTAAGACATCTCAGATATTTGATACCTTTTTCTTCAAAAGATTTGAAAGGGTCTGTAAATAGAAGCAGAGTTGTAATGAATCTCCCTTCTCCATGTTAACTGTCAATAGGCCAATGTCACATTAACTCATCAGAGGATAACCGAGTCTCAGTGTGCCTGCATGGCTGGGGGTATTTTATCCTTCTGGGGTCATAGCTGCACCATGAAAAGAGGAAATTAAATGCAATAGCTAAAACCATCATAATAGAATAAGGGAATTAACAGTGGGACATAAACTAATAATAAGGAAATTCACAGGCCAGCTGCCCTCCAAGACACAATAGGGGCAAAATAAGGAAGTGGTTCAGGAGGCATCCTGTTGGGCACAGATATTGAAAGTCGGCTTCAATTGCAGATTTCCTTGTTTGTATTAGCTCAAGTTGAAATTGAACTCTTCTTTGGAAGTGAGTATTTTTTTTCTCAGTGAATTTCCTTGGTTTTGATGAACATTTAAAAGGCAGATTCTGTTCCCTCACTCATTAAAAAGAAAAAAAAAAAA
>VZRN01003893.1:2201858-2295586 GCA_013397935.1 Dasyornis broadbenti | reverse complement strand
GATGGCAAAAAAAAAAAAAAAAAAAAAAAAAAATAGAAAGTGGATGTAATAATCCGTAATTCTACATTTTAATATACTGTAGCTTCTGCCCAGGTCAACAGAACATATATGTTTAACAAGAATTTTAATTTTTAAATTACTGTTATCTCACATCAAAGGATTCTTTTATAATATCATGTGTCTATCTGTGTCCTTTGAAGATGAAAAAACCAGTACTCCTATTTAAATTTAGGAGAAAACAGGCTACCTAGTGGAATTAATTACATTTGCACAAAACTGCATAGGAATTCTAAATAAATTGTGACACATTTTCTTTAAGTTATGGTACTTATTTCATTACTGAAAATTTTTATTTATTTGTAATCTCTCCAGTAAAGACAGAAATGTATTTTATTTGATTTTTTTTTTAAATCTAGCCTAAACTCTATTTTGCCTGCATGTAATAAAAAAAAAAATTGTGTACTTTAAATCTCGCTTGCACTGGCCAGTACCAGGAGCACAGATATAAAACTCTAAAGCTATGATAATTTTTTTTTAACCTTGGACAGAACAAGACCATAAGAATTCAATTCAATCTGTGAAACCCAAGCATCAGATTTCACTGGCTTGGATTTAGGCCTGTTTCTTAACTAACTGTTGGAAATCTTGCAAAGGGCCTGTTACTGTAAGCTTACCAATATGAAAGATCTTTGGCTACATCCTAATCATGTTTGGAAAAGCAACTGAACTATTAGAGTCATAATTAAACACAACTGGCAAACCTTTTGGTATTTAGCCATCACTCACCATGTTTTGAGACATTTTTCTGTGGATCTGAGGGTATTCTGGCAGAGGATGGTGGTGGGAAGGGAAAGAATAAATCCTAGATCTTAGCAGCTAGCAGAGAAGTCCTAATTCATCTGGATCCTAAAACAAGGGATTCTGTAATATAATCCACAGCTCATAAAAATAATGCAATATTGCTTCATGGTTATATCTCTGGGAAAATGTGAAGAGAGATTAATTAAACTGATAATTATTAGTTTGCCTTGGCACTTACCTGCTCCATGAGTTCCAATGCTATTTTGTTAATATAGGATCACAATCCTGGCACACATCTTTTTTCCACATACAGTTTTGGCAACAATACAAGAGAATTAGACCCAAATCCTCTGTTGTGTTAAAAAAAAACCCCTAAACCAAACAGCAAACCCAAACAAGCAAACAACAACAACAACAAAAAAACAGATAAGAGAATTAGAGCAAAATAAAATCATCCAATTGTCACAATCTGTGCACCAAGCTTTACCCAGAAGAGAAATAGCAAAGCAACATTAAATTTAAGTAGTGACAAAATAATCCAATCCTATTCAATTTCTTTTTCAAGCAATGTATTTAGTCAGCAAATAATTTGGGGCAGAGGTACTTCTGAATATACATGCACATCTGTGCATGCACACATATACAAAATGTATTTAGAACAATATACTTGGTTTCTGTAATCAAGTATGACATCTTTTACTGTTCAACCCCTTGATAAGTTTAGTTTCAATTTGATTAGATGAAAATTGTTCTAATTCTCAAAGGTTCCAGCAAACTGCAATTGCAACAACAGTTTTCTCAGCTTAGTGCCCTTCCTTGGAGCTAGAAACATATCCATTGTGTTGCCTCCTCTGCTGGGCGAGGTGTTCTAAGCCTAAGGAGGGAAAATTACACAAAAGATGATTGTTCTTTGTCAACATTTAGATTTTTATATCCTTTACACAACACGAAAAAATCTCAAAGGACACTACAGCTGAAAACAGCCAAGTTTGAGAAATGGCCGTGTTTTCCTCACCTGCACCTATATTCCGTTGCAGACTTTAGTAATCATTTTGTTATTGTATACCTCGATTAAACATAAACCACCTTCTTTGTTTTATCTTCCTTAGATCATGTAAGATGACATGATAATGTAAGAATTGCCATTCCTTATAACTTAAATGCCTTTAAACAAACTCAAAATGTATATAAAATGACTTCATAAAATAAGTTTGGATTGGGTTCTTTTAAATTTTGTTGTGGGATTTTGTAAATTTAATTTCTTTTTTTAATTGTTTGGGAGCTTTTAGTAATTTTTTTCTTTTTTTTTTTTTTTTTTTAATCTCTCTTTGCTTTCTTAAGGTTTCAAGATTTACTTTCTCAACGTTTTCTGTAGGATAATATTGTTTAGAAATTTAAGAGCCAAAGGAGAAAATAAAAGCCACAAGAAAGCTGAATTCCTCATACAAGTATCTGATTCCTGGCTGTAAGGAAAACAAAGAAATAAAAAAGTCTGTTTTCTCAGGATTTTCAGTGGAGAACTGAACACTAGTAAACTTGAGCTTGACAGTAGGACAGATATATCTTTTTTTCCTGATGCACTTGAAGTGCTAAATAATATTTAATGAGTTGGGCTTTCTTGATTTTCAGGCTTATTTTAAACCTGATTGCCAGCTAGGTAATAGCCTGTGATTAACACAACTTGCCCTCCTATGAGGCTGTAACATTACTCCCAACCGGCCATTTAACAATTACATAGTACTACTGCTTCATAGAATATTTCTGATCTCTTTGAAGCTGTTTTCAGTTTATTTACAGAACAAGGCACTCTCGAGTTTTTGTTTTAGCTCCTTCTTCCTTCCTCCTCAGCTTCCTTTTACACGTACCTCTGACTGTGGCAGCCCAGGGCTGCAGAGCATTCCCCGAGGGTGCCTCTTTCTGATGCTACCTGTTTTCCCCGAACTGTTGTTCTCTGTGGGTGCTCGTTTGCTGCGTGTGGAAGCAGAGTGATGATTTTGTCTCTGATCTCTCCCAGATGGTAGTTTCCTCATTCCTGGTTGCTAAGTATTTTTAGCATTTGTGAGCATTTATCGTCTCTCAGGGAGGACAGCGCGAGCTTGCTGACAGGGAAGCTGGTTTTGGTGTGACTTGCAGAACCCTCTGGGTTAAATTGCCCGTCGGGTAGTCTGAGCTTGGTCATGCTTGCACGTTGTCTGCTTCACCTATTTTAGCATAGCAAGACACACGGCCCAGAAGCTTCTTTGGAGCTCCTCCAAGTGTGGAGAGACATTGTGGTGCCATGTGGTAACCAGGGAGGTGTATGTTTGTCACGATGCTAGATATCCTTTGCCTGCACAAAGTCCAGAACCATGTCCAGGATTTGGTGTAAAGGTGTAACACATTCACTTCCGTGTTTCATCCACTCCAGGTTATCCCTCTTTCATGCTGAGGAGGATTTTCCAAACAGGTTTGCCATGCATTTACATATTAAGGGTAAGTGCAGTGAGCCTAAGGCTTCCAGGAAGCTACAGACTCACTGTGCATGTGTTTCTCAGTAATTTTTACATCATATTTACAGCGCACACACAGGCCATCTGTGCAGCACGTGCATAGTGGATCGGTTGGCCTCATTGCAAATGCACTGTAAAGTCGATACGCGCATGTGGAGTGGGTATGTCCAGATTTTCTCCACTACTGCTCTGATTAGGTTGCCAGACATCCAGAAATCCTGAACAAATGTCAAAAATCTTTGAATTCCCTCTGGATATATGTTCCAGGCACTAAAAAAAAAAAAGAGATGTGTTCAAGGGAGCTGAAGCATATGGTAGTCTATCCGGCACAGACCACACTAAATGACTTAGTCACGTCTTGATGACAGAACACAGGAGCGCTGGGTCCAGATGCACCTTCTGGCTGCACCCCAGTTTTCTACTGGGACTAGACTTGGGTGATTACCAGTCCTTTGTGGATTTTGCAGTAAAGAACTCTAGATATATGGGTCAGAGGAGGAACTACCACGTCATCCAAATAAGCCCTTGATCTGTACAATCAAGGGAGAAGAAATCCTACCCAGACTATGGAGGTTCTCAGCGCAGCAATGAAGCTGCAGTCTCACTCACATGATGTCCCAGCAAGGAAATTATTACACTCAGTGTTTCCCCATCTGTTATGTACATAGCTGTAGAAAAAAGTTAGTGCCTTCAGTGAATGTGGCTTTGATATTTGGAGGATGTTTCTACTTAAAAAAACAAAGGGACAGAGTACTCAGTTGCTGTAAGAGATGCTGGACTGTTACTAATTTGGAGAGCGCACAGTGAGCAGTTACAAAACAGCAGTTCAGTAAAAGAAATCAAAACATATACAAAACACAGTGAGTTCAGACATTTGTTCTTTACTATATTTACTACATTGCTTGCAATTCCTGCTTTGAAGCTGGCGAAATAACAATAAATACTGAGGAAAGAAAAAGGTTATCTGCATTTATTGAATAAGCTATTTAAGTGTGGAGATTGTAAAGTGTATGAAAAACATATGCATATTGCTTCTTAAGGTGCATCCATTACAGGGTTGGCAGTTCAAAAGTCAGAGAAGAAGCCATGCACTAGAAACATGGAAGTAAAGACTTTTTATTTTAATTTTGATCTAATTAAGGAAAATATAGAAGTTATATATGTATATTTATTTAATTTGTATTCATATCTCAAATGGTAATATTGTCTTTAGAAGCAGCCTTACGTAGTCAGTAGAGGTGAAAATTTATTCTTTTAAAAATAATAACAAAGAAAATAAAACAAGGCAAAAAACATATTTTGTTGTATTTTAAAATATAATTATAGTTTAAAATATATCTTTAAATTTTCCTTGACATAGCCATGTATTTTCCAGTTTGGTATGACCACTGACCCTGCAAACTCTGTTACACATGCCTAACTTAACACCTGTGAGGTATCCTAATGAAATCAAGTCCATGAAGCTATTAACAGAAGTAACTGTTGGTAAGACTGAAGCCAGGTCAATCTAATGTATTGCATATTGCGCTGTAAAAGAAAAAAATGTTTTGGACCATATCTTAAAAGTCTTATGCTGGCACATCTCCAGTCAATGTAAAATCAGATTCCTGCCTGATTGAGAGTTACAATGCTTGTGTTCTTGATAATCTTCCCAAAGAAAACAAGCAAACTGCCATTCTTTGTCCTTACTGCTTTTTAATTTCTTGGCACAAAATACATATGATAGTGTGTGTGATTTGGATAAGGAGGTAAAACTCTACGTTTGGCAAGTTTAATTTACTATTAGAAAAATTATTTTTCCAGAGCATCATTTAGAGTGCTAAGGTTCACTTTCAAATATTATTATTGAATCTCAATAGAATAAGAATGCTATCTGAAAGATTCCCAGAAAAAATAGCCTGAATCTTATAATTTTATTGACCTGATAACTACAGTCACTAACTAAACATGATTGAGAAACCTGTCAGTTTTACTGACATTCTCAAGGTTTCAACATGATTGTCATCTAGTCTCTTCAGCAAATTCTCATCTGAGAAATGACTCAGTAAATACTCTTCCTTCCTTGATTCTCTCAAATATGGCCAGAATTTCCACTTAAATCTCTAGCAAAGTTGTTTTGTTTTAATATTTTGCCTGCATTATTTTCCTTTGAGAAATTATTTTCTGCTAAATAACCATTTTTCATTCTCCACATATATTTTTCAAAATATTTATGTATAATTTTGCATAATGAATTCTGATTACTGTTTGATATTAGATTTCTTTCTGTAATTACCTGTATTCTGCAGCTATAAAAGGAATAGAAAAGAACAATAGCATGAATTCCTTTAAGTGTATCTGATATATATAAATCCTTTCTTTAGTATTTCATGTAGTGCTACCTTTAAAAGCATACTTATATTAAGATTAAATTTTATAAACTACTTCATAATGTGGATAAATTCCTATTATATCTTAGAAAATACAGTAAAATTAAACATCATTTAAACACCCATTTTATGAGACTTATATCATCAACAAAAAGCAAAGAGGCTGCAGCAAGACATAAAATTAAGCCATTATAAATAGTGTTAAAAATCTATATTTATAATCAGACCATATATGTTGATAAACATACAAATTCACTTTTGTATGAGGGAGCTTTAGCTACTGTTTATTTTGGTGGGGAAAGTGGTAAAATCTTGTTAACCAAATTTCCCCCTTTCCGGATATTCCCCTTACCTGCCGTAAAGGTAAAGCAGTGGAACCAGTTCTCACTGAGTAGCTAACCTGGAGGAGAATGGATGCAGCTTGTTCTGTATGTGGGAAAGAGATTTGAAAATGGTTACATATGCACTAAAAGCTCTGCAGGTGGCACGGGAAGTCAAAATGTTTTGTTTTAAAATAAGAAAATGAACAGAATGAAATTCAGGAACGCAGCCCAGAGTGTAACTTCCTGCATCGGCAAGATGAAAACGTTTAATTGAAGATGTTTTGATTATGAGAACAAATTCAGGAAAAGAAAAATCAGACCTGCAATTCTAGCCCCAAAAATGAGGGAGAGAAACCATACTAACTTTCATGTCAAAGCTGTTTGTGTTAGTTCCAATTATAGAAAGGAGAGACTCCTGTTAGGCTTATCTGAATGCTCATTTGGCTTTGTGTAACAGATTATTTCATATTTTAAGATGTGTTTTTGTTAAGAAGTGACTATTACAGATTTTTCATTCAGCTGACCTGAAGTTCATATTCTCTTTTTTAATATTTAGAGTATTTTTCTAGAAGCTTGCCAGGTGTGCATATGCAACAAGAGCAGGTGAAACTTCAACAAAAGCCTTTTATTTGGAGAAGCTATTTATTACCAGAGTGTTGACAATATACTGTAGTTAGGCTTAAAATAAGGACTGGATAAATAAGTTACAGCAAACAATTTATTCAACACACATATTACCATTGTTCCTGCTCATGAATTCTGCAGGAACAGCTTGCAAAGCTCTCAAACTTGTTGCCTGAAGCTGCAAAAGTAAGCGAGGAATTTTACTTAAACAAGTAGCAGGAGATTAAGGGGAGATGTCATAGCAGTCTATACAATTTCCTCACAAGGGGAAGTGCAGGGGCAGGCAGTGATATCTTTTCTCTGGTGATAGTGACAGGACCCAAGGGAATGGCCTGAAGCTGTGTCAGGGGAGGCTTATGTTGGATATTAGAAAAAGGTTCTTCCCCCAGAGGGTGTTCAGGCATTGAAATAGGTTCCCCAGGGAAGTGGTCACAGCACAAGCCTCACAGAGCTCAATAAGAATTTGGACAATGCTATCAAGAACACATTGGGACTCCTAAGGATGGTCCTGTGCAGGGATAGGAATTGGACTTAGATGATCCTTGTGGATCCCTTCCCACTCAGGATATCCTATCATTCTATGATTTTTACTCAGGCGAATCTCATCACTGATATATGCAGCAACATACAACCAAACAATATGCAATCTAAACTTCATAGTTTGCTATTAGCAGCAGAAATGAACTTTAAATGTGAATATTTGAGGGGAGTATGTCCAAATATATTTTTCTCTGCCCTAATTTTCATTTTGTCTATCTGTCAAAGGAAAATCCTGATGCTTGTGAGGGCAGACCTCAGAGTTTCCTCAGCTGTCTAATTTAAAACTGTTGTCACACATGCTCATGTAGATGTATCATGCAGACATATGTATATATCGAGTAGATGTATCATGTAGATGTCTCATGTAGACACCTATGTTCCCTCTGCTGGATGCAAGGATGGAAAAAGAGAAACACTGAAAGTAGGTCAGAGGATGAAAAATTCATAAAGGAACTGATTTCACATTGGCCAACTATGACTTGATACATGATTTACAATCTGACCTAAGAACTCAGGCATACCTCTGATCTGGTAATATAGGAACAGTGTTCCAGTACAACATTATTTAATCTCTTCATAAGCTCTGTATGGGGAAGATTCTTGCAGAAAAAACAATCAACAAATTACAGTTATTTTCTGTAAGATGCTCAGGGATGTCCATGTAAGGATTGTTTGTTGGACACTGAAGCGGGCTTTTTTTAATCTGAAGTTTCATTCAAGTTTCAGTTACACTTTGCATTTCATCCCTGTATTTTATTTGGCTTCAAAGGTAGGCTCCAAGAAGAGTTAAGCCTTATATACAAAAAACTAAATCCCTTTGTGGAGCATACAGGGCCACTTACAGGTCATCATTTATACTTGTGTTCAGTCTGATTGTACAGACGAAAATCCTGTCCTGAAGGTAGACATTTGCAGACTTGCTTGAGATATTGGATGTGTAATGAGTCGCCTTTAAAAGGAAAGATTTACTGCAGATCAAAGCAGTTATGTATGAAGTGGGAAGTCCTTCCTGGGGTTTGCAGATTCAAACCACATTTCCTAACTATCCTTATCGGGATGGATATGCTCACTCTTTTGCAGTCCTTCTCAGTAGAGCCATGAAAGTTGAGTGTGTTCCAGCACAGCCATTTAGAGGAATGTCTGTGTCCAGAATAGCCTATAGCCCAGTAGCATGGGGAACTAGAAATACAGAACATTTTTGACCCAAAACCTAGTGAGGTATCTGCGGTGCTCTCATGGGGGCCATGCAGTGGGAGTTTGCCTTTATGTTTTCTGAAATGTTGGGTCATGTCTGCTTCAAAAGCACATACAAATTGTTTAAAGGGAAATCCTATGATTCAAATACTAAACCAATAATTGAAAAAAGAATTTTCTGTATTATTACTCAGTGGTGGGACATTTTTGTTGTTTTTCAGACCATGGAATGTATCAACAAATAGCACAAATGTAGTCAATGGAATTAAGTGCAGAGAAAGATAAAAGCTTTGTTTTTTCAGGACTATGAGGTTTTCATTTTCAGGAATCAATAGAGAAGGCTTTGTTTAATGCTTTGCAATACAGAGAAAGTTAGAGCAATTCACCTAATGGACCCTCTGACCTTAGTTTCAGTAGCACTTTAATATATAAATTACATTAAAACTCATAGTAAATGAGAACTCTGATATGAATGATAGAAAATTGTGTGTTTGTACCATCAGCCAACTGTCTGCTTGTTATTCTAATCACTACAAAATGGAAGATTTTATTTCCAAAGAGGAAAGATTGAAGCTTGTTATGTCAAGTGCTTTATTTTCTTTTTAGGAGTGTGCTGACTTGTCTTATGAAAACAAAACAGTATATTTTACTTCAAGTTGAAAAAACAGAATGTTTGTGTAATGCTTGTCTTGGAAAGAAATCTCTCAGTCCTCAGTGGAATGGTGAAATGCTGGAAAGAGACTACTGATTAGCCATAAGTATTGCTTTGCTCACAGTCATGATGCTCATAAGTATCCAATTTATATATATTATTCAGAGTTTACACATTATCAGTAATAGAAATAAAATAGCTTAAGTGCAGCATACAACAACTTGAGGAACATATATTTGTGTCTTTCTCTTTAAAAAAGAAACTGATTTGGCTGATGGATCCAAGGTTGTCTATGGGAAAAATATGGATATTACCATATGTATAGTTTTATTTCTTCAGACTCAGTTGGAAAAATCCTTTCCTTGTCTTATACGGAGAATTTTCCTTTTTAATGGTCAAACTATATACGGTAATGTACTCTTCTATTATCTATTAAATATTTATAGCTTTGACGACTACTTGGACTATATGTTTGTTCCAAGCAATTAAAAAACATACTTTAAAAGAATCAAAAAAAGTTAAAGTTTTAAAAAAACCTTGGCACCATATCCTGAATTGGATTACATTTTTTTTTCCTTTAGTAAGCATCGGAGCTAAAGGGCCAAGTGTCACTTTAACAAGCAGTTCCTAATATTTGTTTATTTGTGTAGAAGACACATTCAATTTTTATTTCTTTCTAGTGTGAAAACTGTTGAATTGCTACTTTATTCATAATGTATCAGAAGACTGTAAAGATGAATACAAGTTGGATGAAGTTATCTCATATGTTTAATTATCCCTTTAAGCAAACAATCTACACCTTGTTGAGGTTTCTGAGAGTGAGAAGAAAAGTGGGGTTTTTTTCTGAAGGTTAGCATCAGGTCAGATCAGTAACTTGAGATGTATAGTCATCAACGTGTTTGACCTGGCTGGTGAGAATTTTCTTTACTCTGGGAAAGCCTAATCAAAAATCCAGATGTATGCAACCAGTGATAGAGTAAAGCTCAGCTGTAGTAAGTGGGAAGTGGGAGATTCACTTGTACTCACGTGGGACAATTAGGGTTGGCTACCAGGGTTTAGGGCTAGGAAGAGGAGTATGGGGAATGAAGGATTTTGAGAAATATAAATGTAGTGCTTCTGAGGAAATCAAGTCCTCCATTGCTGTGGGAACTGGAGGTTAAGTTAGAACTGGGTGAACCTCTAAACAGCTGCAAAAATTTACTAGTATTTAGATAAAGAACTTGCTAAAATGTCCCAAGGTAAGTAGAGAGAAAGGTCACCATTTGTGAGTGCAAAGTGGGGAATCCCACTGTCATACTTTCACATTCAAAGAAAGGTGGCATCTTGGAAAGGACCTGTGCTACACACAGGGTCTCTCAAATTACACTGACATGTTTGAGGTTATAATCCATCACATTTAAAGCTTCTTAATGCTCAGGGTGATATATCTTGGATTGTTGCTGCCAATATTTGAAAGATGTTTTCTCAACTGCAACATATTTCTGTTTATAGAAACCACATTAATGGTTTAAACAATTTTGGTGAATGTTCCTTGGACATCAACAATCAAGCACTTGCATTGTTATGTTGTTAGAGGGGTTTCCAACAGCTTCTGAGCCCTGTCAGTGGGCACACTCTGACACAATTCCTGAACATTTTCAAAATACCTCTAGCTAGGTTAAAAATAGAAGAGGAAAAGCAAAGAGGATTTAACAATATGGACTTGGGCCGTATCAGCACATCACAAAAATAGTACCAAGGAAGTTTACTTAACTGCAATATAAGATATAACAAAAATAATGGTGAAGGAATAAAGGATTGGTCTTCTAAAAGGAAGGACTTGGGGAGAGTGCACATGCTTTAAACTGAAATGGTGACACAAAAAACCCTAATAAAGGAGCTTTCATTAAGTAGTGAAGTAGTGCTCCCATCTGAGCACTAAACAGTCTTCATGGTTGCTTAAAATCTTCCCCTTGTACAGGACTGCCAATCCCTGTTTTGGAGACTTCTTGGTTTGGAATTTTTTTTTTTTTTCTGTTGTTTGTTTGTTTAGTTTGGTTTGTTTTGGTTTATTTTCTGTTTGTTTGGTTTTTTTGTTTACTTTTCTTTTTTTTTAATTTAGTATTGGTTAATAGAAAATGTCTAGACTGGTATAGAATTCTGACCAAGAGATCTTTGTTTATCTTTGTTCCCTTACAGTTGAGTGTGGAAGTAAACATACCCATTTACTGACTTCCAGATACAGATTCTTCTGTTAATCCCTTGAATTTTGGTCACTTTGGCATTGCAGTAAAAAAGTTTCAGAAAGAAGAATAGGGAAATTAATATCCTCTTGGAGAATATAAGAAAGAGAGATATAATTAAATTTGAAATATCTAAAGTGGAGAAAATGAGTGAACCAAGTTCTTTCTTCTTCTGGAAAACTGTTATAGTCAAAAAATAATTATATTTTGAAAAAAAAAGAAAAGGTCTCTGGAACCTGTCAGTTCTGGTCAATGCACTCATCAGCTCCAGATAGTGATTTGGAGGGTTTGCTTCAGCAAACATTAATCCTATTTTAATTTGGGCTGAGTCAAAACTCAGGTTTCTGTCTAAATATCCCTGAAATGCAGGTATGCATGTCCTGTTCTTCTGTGTGCCTATGAAAGATGAATTTCAGAATGGGATTATTTTCCTTCTTTATAATATGAATGGTTTTCTAGAAGCATGTCCCTGCCATGCAAGTCACCAAATGCAATTGATACAGTCCCTGGGAACAAAAGAATAGCGTGTAGAGAAATCCAGATTCAGTGTAGCAGAGGTCCTCATTAAGGCTGTGTGCATCAAACCAAAGGGTATATATACAGTACTGTATCACTACTAATTCTGTGTGCTCTAGAAAGGTCCTGTTCATGCAAGCCTTTGCTGTGAGACTGCCTATTTATCCTGGATTCCTGCCTTTTAATCTGCTTAATTTTGCAGTGTACCTGATGAACTCAGGGAATGAAGTGTTAGTGAAATCTTGACTTGGTCCCAGTTTTGCAAAGAGATGTCTTATCACAGAGAACAGTAGCACCTAAATTTAGGGTGTCAAAATACCCACCTGTGTCTGTTACGGTGTCAAAATACCCACCTGTGTTTGTTAGGCACTCAGGTAGAATTCAGAGCAAAGCACTGCTTGATGCCAACAGCTCCAACATTCACAAGGTTGTCTTAGCAGCCTTGGTGGAGTTATGTGCAGTTTCAACCACGCCTGGCATTAGCGTAGGGCAAACATGTCTGAAACTTATGCCCTGCGGGGCTCGGGCGTTTCAGCCCTACCATCCTTCCTTCCATGGTACACAACTCGAGTCATTTTTGCCAAGAAGTAATTGGAGCTCTCCTGTTAAGGCGTGTTCGGTGGTGGTGCTGCCACCAGCTGTGTATTTCAGCCAGCGCAGGGGTGACTGTGCTTTGCGAGCTGCCCAAGAGCAGCTCCACACTAAACCTGGGTACTTCTCCAATTACTGACCAAACAGCCACAAGAGGGAATGAGGCAAACACAGCACAACTTTTCTGACAGCTTTACAATGACACAGCTCCACTGGGAGGGCAGCAGAATGACCAGAATCTGTTGTTTCCCACCTATGAGTTAATTTGTGGCAGAACAGTGTTGTAAATTTTGTTTGTGTTTTATCATACTACAAGAAGGACCAAACAAATCATTCAACTGACATTACATTTTGCATCTGATGCTGACCAAAAGTGAACTTAGGGCAAAGTGCAAGAATAAATCAGGGATATTTTCTGTCTATTTTGTCTAGGCATCCAAGCATTTCTGACTGAGGGACTTACTGATCCAGAAGTGATTCTTAAACATTTAGTAACTTTCAATGACTTGTAGCTCAGAGCTGCAAGGAGATCCACTTAATCCTCACACAATCAAAGAGTCTGATTGTTATATATATGTTGAGAGGCCATCCAAAAATCTGTAGCAGTTCTCCCAACTCTAGCTGAGTGCCCTCATCACCAGTGTAGGTTAAAATACATACCTGGACAGCCATCAAGGAGGACACACTCTCAACATTTCTTGTTGAATGTGTTCTCTTCAGGACCAACAACATGCTATTTCAGTGAAAGGAGAGCAACAAAAAAAGTTATATCAGGCTGCAGCACAACATACTCTGGTGACTGCTCTGTAAATTGTTCCACTCTTTTCTTTCAAAGGCTGTGTGATGTAAAATGAACATACAATAGACAGAGTATTAAATATTAGATTTTCTTGGTAGGTGTTCTAAGTATGAGGTTAAAACCTTCTCAGGTCTTGCTTTTAAAATAAATTAGCCTCAGAAAGTAGATGCATTTTGCAAGGCTATTTCCAACAGATTTGTGTTGGATTTGGTCTGGCAATGTCTCATTTAGACTGACAGCTTACAGGACATTTAGGAACACCTACTATCTGGATCTTGATCAGCCTGTGACAGGAGCTACAGGCTGACTCAAAAGGGTAGACACAGGGCTGGAGAGAACTGCGAAAATCTAAAATCAAAGTGTGGTTCTTTGCAGCAAATCTCCTTAGACAACTCACAAGATATGGTACAAAAGGAATGAGAGTGGGAAACTAATGACTTAACCAATGTCCTGCCTTAGGTACCTGAGTCCATTTGTTTTGATAAAACTTGAGACTTTTGATCTGAAACTCAAGGCAAGACACAAAAAAAGGCGTGTTAAAGAGAATGCAGAATAATGTTGAGAGATCCTAAAATTTTAGATGTCATCAACGAGTGTCATTAGCTTTAAATTTGAGCTAATTAAAAAGGTTGGTTTCTTTTGGTGTTTTTATTTGTTTGTTTGTTTGGTTGTTGTTGTTTTGGTTTTGGTGGATTTTTTTTTTGTATGTTTGTTTGTTTGTTTTTTTTGGGGTTTTTTATTTTTTCTTTTTTTTTTTGTGCTTTACAACCAGCATCCAAATATACAGTCATTATCTAATTTTTCTTTGAACTTTAGTAAAACCTTGACTGAAGTTTTAAAAAAGGCCAGGCTCTGGAACATAATTTGGGCTCCTGGCACTCTGAATACTGCCTGCAATATTGCTGGTGCTTTTATCAGGGTCTTGATTTCTGCCGTTAGTACAAGGATGTTTGCAGTTGGTGATTTCTCTACTTGTGGTCTTATTTATTTTCATTTCTTTCCCAACATGCTTTTTGTCTTTCTGTTTGAGTGCCAATTTTAGATAGATATTCATGTGGAGGAAAAAAATCACTGACATATGGAGAATATTTGGGGTATTGGCACAATTATTTGTCCTCAAAAGGTTTGGTATTCCCTTGATTATGTTTCAGATATCACACTGTTTTAAGAAAGCCATCTGAGGCTTGCAGACTAGAATACTTTCAGACTAGAAACACTGTATATTTTAAATGAAATTTATTTCTCTCTTTTATTCTCCCAATAAAACTTCCATTTTCAAAAGAATTTTTTTAAAAGGATTCTTTGTGTTCAAATCTGACTTTCTCTACATGTCAAATAAATCAGACTTTTTTCTGAAATGCCTGGATTGTGTGCCCTGACATGCTTATAAACTAAATGCAGGAACAGCAGAACCCCACTGCAGAAATAATTACTTCATGCACAATGTCCACAACTTGTTTCCACTGTTTAAACTCAGACACATTGTTCTTATTTCCACTCCTCACAAGACATTTGTTCTTTTTACTGTTCCATACTTTGAGTGGATGAGGTTCATCTGGTTTGTTGATGTTATAAAATATGGAATTCTTGTATTAATGGTTATAAAATCATATGGGAATACTTTACACCATGTCTTTGTCATGATGCAGTATTAACTGGTATCGTATAGAATGAGTTAACATGATATTAAATTACTCCTTTTTATGTCATTCACATTTTTTCTCTCTAAAGACTTTTTGTGTTATGTTATATTTATGAAGTGAGCAAATGTGATACTGAAAAAAACTCTCAAAGCAGTTTTGACCCTAATTTAGCAATATTTAAATCAACATATTAAGTCTGAGACTCCTGAAAAGCCACCCCTCTATAACTGATAGTATAAAATACTGTAATATATTGTAGGTAAAAGTGTCCAGCCACAAAACCACCAATAAATCAGTTCATATTGTTAACGCCTGTTTTGCTGTTATGAAGGAATGCAAGGTAGAGGTAGTCATATTTTCTTTTATAGCAGAAAAGATGTGAAGAGTTTGACATGGTTTTCAAACCCAGGTCACAATAGCACTTGAGTTGAAGTTGGATCCATATCTTAGAAGGTCTTAAAAGCTAAATGAGAAAAGGCAACCTTTATTCGTAAGCTGTAGCAGCTGCCAAGGAGATATCAAATACCAGACCAGTAAGACAAAAATCAGACGCTTTGTGTGTTATTCCAACAAGTTAAGAATTATTATCAGAGAATTATAGAAAGGTTTGAGTTGGAAAGAACCTTAAAATCATCTAGTTCCAATCTGCCTGCCATGGGTAGAGATACCACCCACTAGATCAGGTTGCCTAGGGCCCCATCCAACCTAGCCTTGTACACACTGTAGTGATTGTATATTAAAAGAGGCAGATTAAAAGCAGCAATACAACTTAGTATTGTAGATAGGACTTAGGTACAGTACAGGACCATTTCAAAATTCTGACCTTGACAATCTGTTTTAACTTAAGTGGTATAAAATATGTGAAGTCAGTAGGGAAGGCCCCAGAAGTTCGGGTCTTTCCTCCCAGATAATGCTTTGATGCTCCATAAATCTGAGTTCATTTTCATGCACATTTCATCTGTATTTTAGGTCTAAAAATAGTTTAAAATGCAGCCTATAGTCACTCTGGAGGAATTAGGGATGAGTTGGCCTTTTTGTTAGCAATTCTGTAATTGGTGTAAATGAACATACTCTGTAGTGGTGATGAGTAAGTGGGAAACATTGCACTGTGGGCTGGTATCACACAAACTTCTTGGTTTCCTGTTTTATTACATTTTATTAATCTGCTGTCCTCTTCTTCCTTTCAAAATCTCATGATTACAGTCTGTAGATGAAGAGATTCTTGATGTTATAATAGGTATAAAATATGTAGTAGTAGGAAACAACGGGGAAAAAATAGGCATTCCTAAATGTCCATGTAGCTTATTTGGCACATGCTCAGTGCCTTGACTCAACAGGTTGTTTCTGCTGTGTATTTGGAGGTGCCAGTGTCACTGATAATGATCCATTTGTCACAGATTGACTGGACATAGTCGTCACCACAAAGAATTATATCTAAGGTACCTGGTCTTACCAAATCTCCCTCTGCCCAGGTCACTTTCACCTTCCAGAAATACTAATCCTCCCTCTGCCTAAATCACTGCTGTCAGCACTGCCACTATTGTCAATAGCAATGCTGTGGACTGTGTCCATGATCTTTTCTTTTTAAAATGTTTTGTTTAGAAACAGTTTCAGTTTTCCTAGAACTCATCTTTTGTTAATGATCCTTCTCTGATGTCAATAAATGTGACATCAGAAAATCTGAAGTATCATGAGCCGGTATTTCAGCTTCACATAGTGACTTGAGAAGAGTCGTGGTCAAGATATTCTACCACAACATCAAGAAAGCAGGGAGGGCAGGAGGAACACCTTTGTGTATTTCTGCCTCAAGCTTGAGAGGTTCTTTGGAGAATTCAATAGTAAAAGATGTAGTTGCAAGGGAAATGGGAAAAGGATAGAGCACAATTTAATTCTGCCCTGGATTTGATTTAAATTTTATGTGGTTCTGGTTGCTGTTATGCTATGGCTGAACTACAGCTCACCGTCTACTGTTGTATGCATATCATATCCTATCATGATTGGTATAGCTGATTCTGGCTTTTCTAGAAATCCGCTTGGAGGAGAGAGGATTCTCTCTCTGAAGTGAAAGCTGGATTATTTCTGACAGAGGAGGATAAAGCCTAAAGGCTTGCTTCTCTGTCACTAATGAGTTGAACTAAGTCATTTATCCCATGTTTGTCCCATCTTCCTTATTTGGAATATTCACATAAAATATTTCTTATCCACTGAGCTTCTTGCATGAAAGTAACTTTACAAGTTAAAGCAAGAAGTATCTGAAAACGGTTGTTGAAAATCCACAGGGAAATTGTATTCATTTTCATTATTGAACAGGAATTCTTTTCCTTATGAGCTGACAATACCACTATGATGTTGCAAGGAAATTTCTGAGGTCTTTAGTCAATGGTCACAGAGACTTTACAGAGAGCATACTCCCTCCAGCTCTTGTGGAACTTGTAGTTAAAATATAACCCAGGGACCCAGGAAGTAGTGAAAATAATGAAAAATTACCATATGGAGCTTTTTACTAGAAAGCTGAGGTACATACCTTTTGCATATTACCATTTCTCAGCATACACTTGATGTGCTGAGGAAAGACTTCGTGCACAGCTTTGCCTCCTCATTGCAGCCATATCTATTTCTAACACACTAAACAATCTGCTTTTCTAAAAGTTTCTTTTTGCTTCACTCCTGCTGTTTCTTTTTTTAAAATAATTCTAGTTCTCTCTGCCAGTTCCCATATATCTTTCTCACTGTAACTGCTCCCATTACCACTCCCTTTTCCCTGAGGCTCTGGCATATGATGCCAATTTTTATGTTAGCAGCCCAGATACCCAGCTGACTGTGGAAAGCAAAGACCAACAGGTCAGCCTACAGATCAACCAAATCTTCTCCTGAAATGTTTATGTGTCAAATCTGAGCTAACTGAAAAGGTACCTTATACAGTAAATGGAAAGATATAGATCTTTTCAGAGGTTGATTTGTCTTCTTCCACTGAGAAGAGCTGTCTCAGATTAGAGATGAGATAAACAAGAAAAGTAATATCGTTCTGTGTCCAATGCTTCTTTCCATCTGTGCAAGAAATGATTGTCTGTTTTCTCCTTCCCTTTCAGAGAACTGGGCCTTTCAATAAGCAGAGGACTAAAGTGTAACTGCTGCAGGGCTACACTTTTTTTATATAAGTAGTCTAAGTTCAGAACATTTTGAGTATTTGCTTTTATTTAACCAAAAAGTAGTGCTTTTTCCTTTTTCCTTTTTCCTTTTTCCTTTTTCCTTTTTCCTTTTTCCTTTTTCCTTTTTCCTTTCTTCCTCTTTCTTCCTCTTTTTTTTTTGACTTTTTTCTTAAACAAACACTGAAATTTACTGCGTGCTTCTGTTAATTAGAATTATTGGCATATTGCTCCAAACAATCTCCTTCCAGCCCTTCAGTTCAATTAAGCTGACTGCTGGACTGCATGCAGCTGAATGGACTTACCACACTGTGTCTCGATTGTAAAAGTGAGGAGTAAGATGAATGAAATTAAATTGAATTTTGACTGACATCAATGGCAACAAAATTTTAGGTACTAGGAATCACCAAGTCTTGTCTATTTTTGGATTCCCTAAATTGTTTGAAGGTTTATTACATACTTAATAAAGTTGATTTACGTTGGGCTAAGTGAACACTGAATGAACCTTCACAGGTTAGAATCTCACCCTGTACATCCTAATGATCCTGCCATATCTGCTAGAAACACAGAAGGGAAAAAACACGTCTGAAAGCATTAGCTGCATGCAGTCCACCCTATTTTTTTCTTATTATTTTTATGAAAGATTGTAGTATGGTCCTTCAGAGTGAGCATATTAATTGTTACTGCTTTGGCACTGTGCTTGCCATCTTAGAAAGTCATGAGAAAGTAGTGACTTACTGTCACTCCAGGTGTATAAGAGAACAGTCTCTAGATTCCAAAGCACACCGCTTTTATAAACCATCTGCTTTGGGTTTCGCCTCCCCTTCCCCCAAGAGTATTTTTCCTTACTTAGCCCATACACCAAGTTATCAAAAGGGGTGAATATCCATTGACATATGGTATTATGAAATCGTTATTCTAATTCAGATTTTGTGATTTGAGGCCCAACAGTGAGAATTCTTACTGGGTCTTTCTTGGAGTAAGAGTAGAAAAAGTTAAATAATCATTATTCATGCCTGAAAATCAGTGCTTGTAAATTTTGCATAGACAAGTTTTAAAGACATGTATGCACTTACATATGCCTTAACATATGTCTATTGCATAGGATCAAGCTAAGAGAATAGTTAAAATCAGAACTACATTTTGTGGGATTGCTTCATTTAATAAAATGTAGGAATTGTCAAACTAATTGCCTAACTTAAATATATATTTAGAAGTGTACATTCCTCCTTTTTCTTGAAAAATAGTTCTACTAGATATGTTTAAGAGATATTCCATTCTGGATTTTTGCTGCCTATCTTTTCTCCTGTGGCTCAGTGACATAAATAAAGCTTATAATAGGTACTAGTAGCTTACATTTACAGTTATTTATTCGGGAAAATTACTAAGGACAGTAAAAAGCTTTGACATACTTTCTGAAGGCTTCATTTAAACGGAAAGCTGTTCAAATCTATCCAGCACCAAATGATTCAGATGCTGTTAAGAGAATGGAAGCTATTCTTAATCCATGTTCAATCTAACAATAGATTTTTCAGCAATTTATTGCTGATACTTGCACATCTGTGAAGCCTTATCTCTTCAACCTCTTTTGTCTTAGATATGTTTCATAGCTATGGAATGTTGTAAATTGGTTGGGTTTTTTTTTTTGGTTTTGTTTTTTTTTTTTTTTTTTTTTTGTTTTTTTTTTTTTTTTTTTTGGTGTATGTAAAACTGGTGTATTATAGCATCTCAAGACCTCAGATGCTACTTCCACAGTGAAACCTATGTGGATTCACAGGCCCATGAATGCATGCACAGCCAACCACAGGATTTGATCCTAAAAGGTATTTTTCCATCTGATTTTGTGACAGTGACTTACCTCCATTTAAGATACGAGTATTTTATATACCTCCCAATTCTGCAGCTTTACCTGCCATTTTGGATAAGTAATTTCCATCCCGTGGTTTTTGTTCCCATATGGCATTGTAAAACAATTGTAAGAAAACAGATGTCTGAGATTTCAAACAGCAATTAACTGCTATACTTTACTGACATATATTCTCCTTGTGATAGTGAGAGTTTATTCTTATTGTTCCCAGCTTCCGAACATTGGTATAATGAAAGTCGTGAAACATCAATCAGTGAAAGCTATGAAAGAAGCGCAAGGAAAAAGCATGGAATGCAAATCTGTCAAGGTTAAATTTAACAGAAATACACTAATTGACTTAAATGGAAAGAGGTTTCATCAATTTTGTTTTAAGTTTATATGCCATCCAAAGAGCTTAGGTTGGACTGATGGTTAAAATAGTTTCTAGATAGAAATAGATGCCTGGGGGCAAGGGGGTCTCCTGTGGTTGACTCTCTCCAGCAAGTGCTCATGCAGACCTTATTATCTGTGGCTGGGAGGTGTGGCACTGCCTTCAAAGCAGCCCCAACAAAAGGGAAATTCCTGGCTACCCCTTAATGCTGTTGCCTGCTCTCTGTTAAATGAGACTGCAGTGTATTTGTATTCTTTTTGTATGACAGAGCATAAAATGTAGGGTTTATACCACATAATTTTTGTCTACATGCAAGGCTAATCAGTTAGGTTTCCTTTCATTAAATGCAGTGTAAAAAATCCATCTACAGCACAAATAATCTCATCTATGTATACATCACTAAGCAGGTCAAATGCTCAATACATTAGAGACTTCCGTTTATCTCCACTGACTATGACAGGTACTAAGACAATTTGCTTAAATTCATGAATATTCAGGGTAGATCTGTGGAGTTTGAGTCTACAAGTCCTAAAGACTTTTGCATAATAGACAATGTATTATTGATAGGTTCAGGGTCACACATTTAGAAAAAACTGTGGAGATAGCCAACATATTCCAGGTGATTTAGATTTTTAAAAATCCATTTCCTGGATGAGGAGCATAAAATCCACATAGTACAACAGAAAAATACAAGGAGAAAGAAATATGGAGATGAATATATAAGGCACAGTGGTAATGAGGTGTGATAATCTTAGATTCATGAATTCATTTCAATTGGTTGTGGGCTGAATCTTTTGTTACCTGACAGCTTCAGTTTAATAGCTATTGCCTTATGGTAGTCTTTTGGACAGAGAAGAGAGGTCAGAGAAAATAAGTCACTTAGCCTTTCAGAAATAGCTTTTGTTAGGTGAGAAAGCAGTTATAGCTTTGTGACTTTCTGAAATGCAGTTCCACCAAACAATGCAGGGTGTAGGCTTTTCTGTTACCTTTTTTTTCACAGTCTGCCTCCATTTGTTTGTCATGGCATGCTTCTCAGCAGGGGTTTTCCACCTTATCTCTTCACTGACATTTTTGTTTTCTTTCTCTCCACCTTCATTCCCACACACAGTAGTATCTCAGTTGTATCTTGATGTGAGCACAGGAAAAATGATACAGCTTTCCTTCCAGAATCTCAAGTAGAGCTTTCAGTGACTACTGAGTAGAAGCCATTCATAGCTGCAGAGGTTTCCATGATCAAGACACTGCTTTTTAAGAAGTTGGGTTTGTTTTCTTTTTTTAAATGTTTGTTTAATTGTTTGCTTGTTTGTTTTTCCTGAGAGGCAGAATATGTTCAATATGACAGCTATCATGACCACCCTCTAGTTCTAGAAAATTACTACTACAGAATTTTAAAGATCTGTAACTGAAAGGAAAAGTTCTAGCTTTGTAACTCAATACACACTTATCTCAGGTAGGTCATGTATGCCCTTGATATAATATTACTGTGAATTTAGCGAACTTAAGCTAAAATCTTTTTCTGAAATCAACATATTAGAGACAGTCATAAAGAGAAGGTTTTAGGGGAAAAGGAATGTTTTTAATAGATCAACTGATACTGTTGGAAGACACAAAAAGCTTTGGGCATACAGAAACCTTCATGAGTAAGATCCCCATAGCTGCCCTAACACCATTACAACACAGTAAAATTCCACAAAAATATGAATTTAAATTGCTGAAATTAATAAGTCTGATGAATTATTTGTAACAGTGTACATAATAATAGCTAGATATTCTGCAATAATCATGTAACTGGACAGATTGCATGTTCCTGTTAATTGCAATTGGTTTTGAGCATGCATATTTCAAAAGCAAACATTACTTGTACACTTCAAGATTTTTCTGCTAATGAAGCAATAACATTTTAGAAAGAATGGATAATGAATTTTTAGTACAGAAATACACAGCAGCATCATTTGAACTACAAAATCATTTTCTCTGTTCTACTTGAACCATTGCTTCATTTGCTTCAGTAGAAAGAAATATCACAATTACCTACTAATTATGTTAATGCTATAGGAGAGAAAATGTCATTTCAGCCCACCTAGAGAATTACATGTCTTATTCTACCTACTTTTACTACCTATTTAAAGAATTCTGAACTCTCAAAGTCCAAAACCTCTCTACTAGTAGTATAATAATTATAATAAAAACCCAAACAAACACCAAAACAAAACAAAAAAACCCCAAAACCAAACAAAAAAACCCCCAAAACTCAAAAAACCCAAAAGAGAAGAATCCAAAAAAGAAGAATCAAAAAATATAATTTCAGTATAATTCTATGGAAACTCCTCAATATTTCCTAGTGTGCCATTTGGGAAATAAATAACTGAGAATTTCAGTTATTATGGAGATTAATTAATGTGAGAACATGGAAGCAAAGAGAAAATTGGTCACTGGAAAACAAAGCAAATTTTATTCTTGTGATAAATAACAGTCATAGTCTCTGTGCAAGTTCCCTACCTCCTTAACCTTAAAACCCTATAGTTTTCTTTTGTTGCTTCTGCTGTTTCTAATATCAGTAACTAATAACTACCAAAGTGAGCATGCGAGAATGTGGTAATCACTTGCCATAGACTGGACTCGTATAGCATATCTACAGTCAGGGCTGACAAGCAAGGAGACAGACACTGAACCACAAGTTATTTTCCTACCTGCAGAAACCTACTTGAGCAAGGTAAGAAAACTTTTAATTTTGTCTACTGTGGCCCCTTTAAATTTTGCTGATGTGATAGAGAAACTAGGGGAAATGAAGATGTCTTTCCTTTAATACGCTGTGAAGAAAATCTTACAGACAACTGTCTACAAGAGAGATTTTAAGTAAACTATCTATATTTTTTCTGCAGTGTTTATAAAAAAAAAGTCCAGAGAACTACTTCTGCACAGTAGATATCTGGATAGAAGCCCAATGGCTGGTGAAATTAATCCCACCATCTATGCTTTTATCCTTGCTGTACTCTTTTCAAGTTTATGGCAGAGTGAAATATCAGCAATTGCAGTTCCTACCGCTCCAGTCAAGAAGTTTCTGAGTTTCACAGAGCCTTTGATTTCCTACCCTTCCCTCCCCAGACAGTGGAGAAATGCTAGAAGCCGTAGGAAGAAATGTACTGGCATCTTGTAGGAGTCTGAGATGAGTATGTGATGAAGGGGTGTGGCAGCAGTGTAATGGCAGAAAATCTGAAAAGTGGGAGTCGGGAAAAGAAAGAGGTGAACAAAAACTAGAGCAGGGAAATGCATGCTATATTTAGAATGGTAGCTGAAAAAATATGGGCTGAAAGTGTAATAAGAGGTATTATGGAGACGTGAGTCATTGTAGGAGGAGAGGAGCTGAACAGGAAGACTTACAGAAAAGAATTGGAGGGAAATTTTAAAAGTCAAGGAGAAGTTAGCTAGTATGCAGACTAGCTTTCATATGAGAAATGAGTAAACAAACTAGTAGTTTGCCCAGAGAAGAATTGACTTAGGGGAGATACAGAATAAGTATAGAAAATGGTGAGTGTTAAGGAGAAGGTAGGTTATTTCTTTCACTCTTTCAAAAAAAGAAGAATTAACTTTTGATGAAGTTAGCAGTATCTGAACTCAAAAAGAAGGAAAAACAGGAGTTTTGTGATTTTTTTTTTTTTTTTTTTGTCAGATGATGTCCTTGAAAGTAAACGCTTATATAGATTTGAGATGAAAAAAGTCTGAGGAAGATAGTGTCATTTAAAGTTACTAATTATGTAGAAACCAGAGGCAGTTCAGCAAATCCACTGAACTGAAAATGTTTGGAGGCTGAGAGAATTCTGGAAGTATCATGTATACTTGTTTTGTTCATATTTCACCTTAGGTATTTACTTACAGCTATTGCTAGAGAAAGCATATTGAATTAAATGATCCTTGGCCTGACACAGCATGGTTGCATTTATTTTCTAAGTAGGGATGAGAAAGACAAAAAAGGAAAGTGCTACTATAATTCAGAAAGTATTATGGAGGCAATATTTAGGAAATACCTTTTTCTCAAAACATACATTTAAAAAATACATGCTTAGGAAATATTATTTTAAAGCAAGTCTTCTTAAGTACAACTGTCTACAGAAGGAATTTCCAAATCTATTTCTAGCAGTCTCTAACTAATGGTACAGTCTGTTTGAGATGTCTTGTTTGGATTACTATAAATTTAAAAAGACCCGCAAACTCAAACCAAACCAACAAACAAAAACCAAAAATACGAACAAAAAACAAAGAAAGAAAGAAACAAACAAACAAAACCACCAAAAAAACCCCCAAAACAAAACAAAAAACAAAACAAAAAAACCCCAAGACCCTCTTCTTCATGATATTCTATTTCATTTAACCTAACTGGAAAAGATTTATCTGAAATCTGTACTGATGTCAGGGAAATTAGACTTGTGCTAGTTAACTCAAGAGACTGTCATACAATGGTTTATTTCAGACAAAGCCTTCTAAAACCACCACGTCATAAAAAGGCCAAAGGCCATGCCATTCTTTTGTATGGCCTTCCATCAAACTGTGTTTATGGACACTCAAAAGCTGAGCTTCTGGAGAACACAAGTAGGGGTCTTAGCACTGTGTAGCGCCTCTCAGTGCAATGAGAGACACATCAAACATCTGCTTCCTTTCATTTATTGATACTGATAGGTGCATTTTAAACAATTTCGTACTCAGAAAAAGTGATGAATAGTGTGTGTGCTATGCACACAATGGAAGTACCGTGCTCAGGTAGCCATGCAAATAGCTGTACAGGAAGCAGCTTAATCTTCCTTACTAATGCCTGAAAGGATGGTGACATCCATCAAATAAGGTATAATTGTCTTTCTCTAATATAAGTGAGTATTACAATTATCTTAATATAATGGGTCCAGAAATATCTTAAGTCTGCCAGATTAATAAACAAACAAGCTCAGCGTAGTGGCCAGCCAAGAGGTCAGATCAGGTTGCCCTGAGGTTAATTGGAGTTTTTCTACTGAATTAAATTAGATAAGTGTTCAGTAGAAAATGCCTGAACTTTCCTGAATGGCTTCCTTTCAGTGAAGGGAAGGTGAACATAAGCAAGCTTTGGTTACATATTCTGTTCAAGGCACAATCTTTTCTTGTGGCTTTAATCCGTAAACCAAACCTCACTCTTTTGCTTTTCTTATCTTTATAACCATTCTTACCTACTATCTACCAGTAATATACTTTAAAAAGCCAGTGCTGAAAAGAAACTAGACTTTTACACAGGTTTTTATTGTGGGGTGTTGCTGTTATGCAGACAGCAAGCAAAAAATGGCAGCTCACAACCTCTATCTTGCAAACCATACTCAAAAGACGGCACTGTTTTTATTGAGAAATTCTCTCTTGCCTTTTATCTGCGACTTCCTCTGCATCATTCAGAGAGTGAACAACTTTGCTTTGTTAAGAACTTTATCATTCCTTAGGTAGGATAGATAGGAAAAAAACAGTGTTAGGAATTATTATCAGTGTTAATTAAACTTCATTCTGTTGTCCATCTAGTGTAATAGTTATTCTAACCTTTGCCAATTTGAATGTCATTCTAGTGATATCTAGGTCTGCCTATCCTAGATGAAATTTACAGTATTGGAAAAAGTGCTGGATCGTACTGGCACTGTTATTTAGCTTTTAAAAGCTTGTATATAAATAGAAATGCATTTGTGTGTGTGTTCAGGAAAAGAAGAAAAGAAGAACAAGAGGAAATGAAGAAGGCAGAAAAGAGCAAAACGGTAGTACTTTCTTAAAAGAATCTTACTCCTAAACCCATATTTAACCATGTCAATAAAAGTGATTCAAACTCTAAAAACAAGGCCAGTGGAGAATTGCAGGTGCTTAACACTTCAAACAATTGATCTTGAATTTAGAGACCTAACTTCTAGCAATCAAATCTGAAAGTTTTTGTAAGCTTTGTTCATGCCCATAGAGGCTGTTTCTGCATCATATTACCCTTCCTTCCATTCATATATGTTTATGTATAACAAAGAAAAGGAGCTCAGAAGCTTAAGTAAGAAAAAGAAATGTGGTTAGAAATCGAAACATAAAATGTCAGCATTAGCATAAGTTTTATTTTTATTATTGATTATATCAAACTGTACTTTAAATGTAAATCTTTGGGTTTTTTTTTTAACAATGTTGCTGGTTCTAATATACATTTTCTGGAAAGTGTTCTCATTTGCTATCAAAATTGATGCAAGGCACAGATAAAAGAACTTTCAGTTTGGGGGAAAAATACCCTCTGAGAATCCACTTGTATTTTTCTTAACAATTTTTTTGTTTACTTTTTCTCTTAGCAAGTGACAGTCTTTTACTTACTAATAAGTATGTCTCAAAAGGCTAAGACAGTTCAGTTAACATCAAAGTACTGAGATGCTCATTCAAATTTTGTTTGATTTGTTTTCTCGTAAGCTCTCACCAATTGGAAGTTTCCTTCTTTTTTCTCTTTCATTTCAGAACTGATAGTTTATCAGAAACAGAAAATTTTATGGAAACATAACAGCTTTGATAGAAACAATCAAAGAAAAAACAAAAAACCTGTTGTTAAGAAATCTTTTGACGAGGTGGTGGCACTTTCTGTCCAGTTATGTCTTGGAAGTAACACCCTTTTCCCCTCTAAATAGAGCAGAATTTAAGGATTCTATTTTTTTTTTCCCTCTTGAAATAGATGGTCCAGGTCCATTCTGTTTTCTAATTTACAGAGTTAAGATTTGACTCTAAGTAACACAAACACCAGAGTCTTTGGGGATTAGAATGTTTTCTTTTAATTATTTTCATATATATGATAAATAAACTAAAAAAAAAAAAAAATCAGATAGGTCTTGAGTTCATCAAAACATTAAAGAGAAAACAAACAAACACATTTCCACCCTCGCCAAGTTTTAAATTTTCCTGGGAAAGGAAATCCATTTCCTTATCAACCTAAATCTAGACATTTCTGCTCCAAAGTGAATAAAACCATGCACCAACTACTGCTCATGTGTTTTCAGTAACTTACAAAATCCTAGAAGATTTGGAATAACTCATTATAACAGATGTAAGAAAGCATCAAGTGCCACTCTACTTGTTCATTGAATTAAAATAATTCTCTTTCCTAGATTCTCTGCCTACACTTTAGTTGAGGGAAAAGCTACAGGGGAAAAAAGGAAAGTGATAAGAATAATTCAAGAGATCCAGTAGCTATACATATCCATAGTTATATAACTGCATGTGTGTATATATATTTCATATGTATATATTTAAATGTTTCATAATAATGTGTATACACTTCAAATATGTATACATTTCACTCTTTAGGGCCTGGGAAATAACTGTTAGAAAAAAAAATGGAAAGTTTGCATCCATACCAGAACAGTAGTGAGACGTTTTGGGTACTTTGATTGCTGGCTTGATGTCCTTGCCCCTTCTCTTCCATGAATCCCCCTCCCTCCCCTCCTACACCCTGGTAACTTAGTGCTGAAACAACCTGCAACCTCTTCAGCCAGAGGGCTCCAGTACTTGTGCAATTATTTGTCAGTTTTACCTCACCCTTCCTGTGGCCCTGTGTGGAACTCTTCCACTGAAGAATTCATGAAGGAGATAGATGGAGCCCTTGGCTGGAGGGAGTTCTATGTGAAAAAGGAGAAAGAAGAGAATGACAAGTGTTATTAAATCCCTGGCGACTCAAAGGAAGGAAATCCAATGTTTCTCACACTGTGAGCAGTTCTGTGTATTTTTCAGTCAGGAGTTGTGCCACAGGCAAAATAATTAAAGGAAGGAGTTCCCTTGCAGTCATGTTTTTTTGCTCCTTATCTAAGAAGCACCAGGAATACCACAGATCCAATATAAGATGTGACTCAGAAAGTGAAAAGAAAGGAAGGAAAGTTTCCCTAGTTATGAATATACTTGCAGTGCTCTATTCACAGCATGAAAAAGAGGGCTAATAAGATAACAAAGTATGTGATGAAGTGCAGCAAGCTTGAACTGCTGTATGCAATGTGTGAGTGGAGAAAGCCATTAATAACTCTTTCAGACTCTTAAGAGCTGTAACCCAAACATTAATACACTTCTAATAGCCACTAAGGGAGGTGACACAGCATCTTCAAAGGAGTCCAGCTTCACTCTTCGATCCTGAAGAGCCTGATGCTTGGGAGGAGGTATTTAGGCAGGAGGAGACCAAGGTGTCTTATGTTCCAGATGGAAGTAGAGGAGCCTGACACATATTTTTTTACTTTAAGTTGTACAAAGTACATGAGGTTCATGTTATTGGATCTGGCTGTATTCACCAGATTGCCATTAAATATCAGAGCTCTATTTGGAGTGGTGAAATTAGAGGAAAATCTCCTGCATGGTCCCAATCCCTCTGATACAGTACAAATAGCTGTTATTTCTCTGTTTGCTGCACCTTCACACTCCAGTGCTTCCCAAACCCTGTTAATTTACCTGGCTCCTGTCCTTCTGCTTGCCCTGCCCACCTCTCACAGAGCTGTTACTGTCCTCAGACCACCCAAGCTGCTCCACAGCCGACACACTTGCACCTTTCACTTAGAAGGGCAGAGATTCATTGCTTAATTTGTTGATCAGCTGATAGACATTTCAGCTCAGCAAATAATTTCCAAGGATTTGTCTGATACAAAGGGGCAGCTCAACTTTCTGCTCCAAAGACATCAGGCATCAGAACCTTCATGGGCTGACTGACAGGTCTAGTGTTAATCTAAATCTCCTGTCTAATGAAGATTTTCTGTATTTGGAAGAAGGATGGGAGAGCCAGGCATTCCTTTCTATAGCATTCCTTCTGTTCTGGGGAGATACCACTCCTCTGTCAAGTGTTATCCCCATCCTCAGCATGGAAAGTAGGTCATTTCCCAGGAAAAACACCACGATTCCTAAACATCTTTTTATCCACTTCTCTTTTCTCAAATATATGGCAAAGGCTGATGTTCCTGCTTTATTTCAAGAAGTCTCTGGGAAAAAAAAGTACAAAACTGTAATTACAAATGGTGTAACTACTCTGTGTCTGTTCCCTTTTGATCTCATCTGGCAGTGAGAAGCACAAGCTGCCCTTGCTGGGAAAGACTGGATGCAGAAGAGATCTGCACTCCTTCAGATCACTCCTCCCAGCTACAGAAATACATGAGCAGTAGCTGTTCACTTCAAAGAAGCATTATGGAGACAAGGGCCTTTCTTTCTGTCTGCTCTGCAAAAGCCTTTAGCAGCTTCCACTAGATGAGAGATAGTGTAGACGTGTAGCCGTTCTGTGTGACTCATCACTAGCACCTTGGGAAAACATTTTGAAAACAACATCGAATCAGTTGTCAGTCATAATCTGCACAGACCACATGCCCCAACCAGGAAAGTGAAAATTGGAAGATTGGTCATTTGGTCTCCTACTCTAAGAATTACTGCAACAAAATAGTCTGAATTTAAGTATTGTTTCACTAGCTTAAATTACCTTAATATTAAGGAAATATTAGATGAAAACTTGCCTCTCTCTCTACGGAATTATCTCTTTCCTGTGACATATTGTTGATCTACTGTCTGTATACTGAATTGTCTAAGAGAAGAGTAGACCAAATTGTTCAGCACTTCAACCATTGAAAAAAAAAAAAAACCAAGAGAGTTCTTTGTGAACCTTCCTTGTTTTGTGCACTACCATTCAAATTTTAAATGTATTATAAATTTACGCTTTCAATTAATATTTAGAACAATGAAGTGTGTATGTAAAATTCAAGAACTATTACTTCCAAAATTATACAGACTCTCTTGGCTCTCTCACTGTGTTACAGTGTAATTTGCATCTATAACTATACTAACATAACATTTTGGTGTTTTGTTATACTTCTGTGTTAATATTTAGAATCAAAAGTGTATAAGAATAAAATAAAATTATTTATGTGGTAATGAGATAAAAAACATAATTGCAAATAACTTGAAAAGTCCAACATTAATTTACTTTTAACTTTTTAAACTTCTATTTGGATTTCAGTAAAATTCTTACAATAAGAAAATATCAAGCTGGATAGTCTGCCTAGTAGGTAGTGGGATTTTTCGGAGCTGTTATAATACCCCAAATTTAGAGTGTTTTTCAGTTTTGAAAACCAGTATCTACCCTGCTCTGTTAGAGACATATACAGTTACATAGAGGTGAAAAAACCTAGGAATTCTTCATACTTTCTTCATTGTTTTGGTTTTTTTAAAAATAATAAAGTATTAAAAATATATATATAAAAATAAAACATTACATTTATTTTAAATCGATATGAACAGATTTTTATCATTTTACTTAGACAATCAATTGCAATTATAAATAACAGTTTCCCATTTGCTTTCCAGACTATGTCAGGACTTCTGAAAATATAACATGGAGTCAAGAGTCACATCCTCATAACTGAAGAAGACAAACATCTTAATTTGAGTTAATCTGTATGAGCTGACGTTTGTATCAGTAGAGAATATATACCAAATGAAGGGGGTTCAGGTAACTTGTGTTAGAGGCTTGCCTCAAGATGAGATAAATCCTTGCTTGGAGCTGCACATCTCCAGCTATTGGCTGCAGAGAGGAAAAACTTTGTTTACAGTTCACAACCTGAAGTTTATACATTTGATCTCAACTCATGCAATGTTTGTATCTTCTCCAGGGAAAGTGGGTATCTTGCTATTTACTGCCAAGTTCAGTAAGGAAACTTGACCAGTTAAGCAGGAAGCAGGTATAAAGCTGATTTTTTTTTTTTTTTTTTTTAAGTAATGCACTTTTTATGCACTGGGGCCCCACTTAAAATTTTCACAACAGTTATTTTGAAGTTCCATAAGGCTCAAAATGCTCTCTTTTTTTTTTCAGAAACAGGCCATTAGGGCCTGAAATTCAGAATTCAGAAACATTCCTTCAGAAGAAATTCAGAAATTGAGAAACAGGCCAGCATGGTTGCAGCTATGTTGTAAAATTACTTCTTCTGCCCCACATTCTTTGGAAACTTTCAATGGGTTTCTGGCATTAATCATTCTTTACCTATTCATTTATAATTTGCTGAAGGTGACTGGCAGGTACCAGGAACAATGCCAGAACAAGGCTTATGTGGACTTTAACATTTCTTAATGAAACTTGTTCTTATGTTCGTATCTGCTTAACTACTTAATTGATATTATATTGAGTATCTGCTGATTTTCATATGTTGAGATAAAAGCACATCAGACAACACGGTGGAGAAAGATAAGAAAACCACAAAAACTGTAGCCATGAGTAAATGGTCACCAAGTGTCTCTGGACCCAACAGATGCTGCTGAGAACTTATGGCACATTTCCATTTCCAAAATGCAAGCCGAAGAAATGCATGTGGAAGAATTGGCAGACATGAGGCTTTTTTATGGCTGCCCTTCACAGCAGACTTAACACAGATCTGTTTCTATAAGACTTCTTGGAGGAAAACAACAGACTTCTAAGTGAGACTGCAAAAGATGCACCTTTCACTACTGTCATGGAACGATACTGGTGCATGAAAAAGCAGAGACATTTTTTTCAGCTTTTTAAATCTATGTTTTTAGTGGGTTTTTCTTTATTTAACAACAATAATGTAATAATACTTAACCATTGAGACTGTCTTTTCTGATTTTAGTTTTGAGGACTTTAAGAACAATTTCCAAATCAGTTCGCCACTCCTAAGAAATTGTCAGAGGCTCAGGAATGGCAGGAGTTGGGTAGGATAAAATCACTTTCAGTTTCTCTAATGGAATGTTCCTACTAAACATTATCTAATTTAAAAATTTTGTTCCTTGTTCGGAGTAGAAGTGCCAATTGAAGGTGAGATAAAAAGATGTGCACTTCAGCTAAGAGTAAAAGGTAATATGATGATTATACATGGCCAGCTGTGGGAAATGTCTTTCTTTGCATATGATTTGGTTCAATTGTGCAAAGTACTCCCCTGGTAGTTTCTTTAGTCTGTGAATCTGCAAAGACTTCTGTGGAGACTGCTTTTTGTCAGTCTTTCGTTGATAAAAGTAAGTCTTACATTACTGAATGACAGTTTTTAAACTCTTTATGTTACATTATAATAATGATAGATATAATTTGTTGAGGGATGTTCTCTCCTTTGTTTATTTCCCCAAGGAGCTGACCACAGAAAACTTTATATATGTGAGTTGGTAAGTTTGCTGATCAAGTAAGAATTTAGCTCCAGTGATGATGCTTCCAGCTACTTGGTATCCTGTGTATTCCTTCAAATGTTTTTTTGTTCTTTCTTCATTCATTGGGCATATTTTGCCATATTTTAAAAATTTCCTTTATTCCTTCCTAATCTTTCAGTTTTTAAATATACAGTTAATAAACTATAAATTTTGTTCAGCTGCTTCTCCCACAGTTGTATTGTTGTTTTCTGATTCAATTTATTTATTGCTTGTATTTATATCACAAGCAATTCCTTTAAAAATTCTTAAGCATTTTCTACTATGAGATTTGCATATTCTAGTGTAAAAATGGAATTACACTGATGATGCTTTTGTTACTTTTCCTTATTTTAGCATCATACAATTGCTGTTATCATCAACAGAAACAGAAGGTTTCTTGTTCCTGGCATAATCTATCATATTACATTCATACATAATGCTTTGTTAAAAAAAAAAAGAAAAAGAAAAAGAAAAAGATTTTTTCATTACATTGCTGTCTTCTCCATCTAAGAAAGTTGAAAGCATAATGTAAATTACCAGTGGCAAATACAGGCAGCTGTAGCTGCCAGATGTGTGCTTTCCTAAAGAGAAATCCTCCTGGGTTTGCTGACCTGTGTAGGTGGGCTGAAATTCATGACCAATTTCTTCAGTTCCTGAGTAACAATTTCTTCAGTTGAAACAAATGCTCTTGTATTCTTTCAAAAGTTCCATTAGAGCACAAGGATGGAAATGAATAATTTTCCTTCAACAGTTTTTATGTTTGTCTGTCTGTCTGTTTGTCTTTTTCCTTGGCTAGTTTCCTTAGTGGCTATCTCCCTAATATTAAAGGAAACTCATTAACTTGTGAAAATGAACAAAAGGACATGACATGTTTTAGCCACTGAAACAGACCTTGTCTATTCACTCATTTATGAGTAGCTCAGACTTTGTGATGTAAAGTATAGTTTTTAGGGAAGGAGGTTATGAAAAGTCAATCTCTTCAGCTGTTTTTGTGACAAGGTTTAAAAAGTCGTTGTGTAAATTTTACTGCAGTGATTTCTTTTTCTACAGTTTCCTCTTTTTGCAATAGCCTTGCAGTCAGATACCAAGCACAATTTAAGGCTTGAGGAGGCACAACTTCTCACGTATATATCAGCATCTTTCAGCTAGTTCTCTTACAAGCATTAAAGAAAATAAGTAGAAAACATCACTTTATACCATCATCCTGATTTTCTCTACTTCACATCCAGTAGCGTAAAAATTGGTTATCATTAATTTTTAAAAGTACATTTTAAAAGAGAGATGACACTGAGGGAATAGCTCACCAAGGCTAACTACTATGCTTTCCTAAGGCTCTACTCCAGCAGTTGGTTCAAATCCTCCAGGCTAGGATGCTACTCTGATGCAACCATCAACATCTGAGACACTTTTCATGCTATTATTTGTTAGATTCTCCATGCTAAAGATTGCATTTAAGAATTATTTTTTCATGTAATAGTGTATATACATATTATGGCTCTGTTGAAGTGTTTCACAGACAGGCGAAAAAGTGATTTGAGAGAAATTTGAGCAATAATCTATTTTTCCATTATACATTAAATTTGCTGAACATTTATTATTGTATTATTTCTGCTTTGTATTAACAGTTTTGGAAAAAAAAACATTCCATGCAAATTGGAAAAGAATGCATAACTGCAACATATGACTTACCTCTGAGCACGAGAAATATTTATTAATGAGAAGTGAGCATTTTGGAGAACCATCTACCTTCTTTTAGATTGAGTTATCATTTTTGTCTCTTACAGAATGGGAAAGTTCCAGTTATTGTTATCTGTATTTTCTGAAGGGTGGATACATTGTTTTTAGCAATTAGAAAGTTCAGCTATGTTTATATTCAAGAATATCAGTAGATTACAAAAGAAGTTAGAAAGCAAAGTTTTCATTTAATGACCCCTTAATAGTGAAATAAATCACAGGTATTGAATATCTGTGTATCTATGTATTTATTGAAAGCAAAATAAGTCTGAAGAACATAGTGGTAAAATTAACAAACTACTATGTTATCATATCTGTCATTCCTTGATGTATGTTCCACGTTAAATCTGGCATGGAATCAGATTCTCCACAGAAGAGACAAGCTTTATCAATGATGTGTTGAATCAATGACACTACTTTCATGCATTTTAAAAAAAAAAATTTGACGCTGTCTCATTTTTCATCCTTGATCTTTAACATACATGACTACTGGTAGTCACCTGCAATTTCAAAGTAAACAGATAAGCAGACAACAGTTTCTGAAGTGCTTCAATTGCAATTCAAATAACTAATGTCCTGTTCTATTATTCAGACCTGAAGAAATATCTCAGGTATATCTTGAATATCATCAAGAAAGAGAGAACCTTTGTGGCCCATTGAAGGCTATGGCCAATGCTCTTTATAACAATATGAGCAAAGCAAGGAAACAAATACAAAAACCTGCACAAACAGATGTATACATTTGTTTCCATTCCCATGAGAGGAGGCACCCAAAACAGAGGAGAGGATTCTCACAGTGCCAGAGTTAAAAACACACAGGCTTTACCTGAGCAGGGCTCTTTCTGTTCACTAAATAATTGCACCATTTGATGCACTATTACAGGCATCAAATATTGCAGTTAAATATATATATTTCCTATGTAGTCATTAGAAATTTAGTTTAAAAACTAATGGGCATTCTTAACATTTAAAAAGTAGAAAGAAAAACCCTTCTTTTCTTGGACCATGAAGATTTTCTTTTCTTTTTAAATTAGATCTTGAAAATTAGCTGCAGTACACCTTTAAGCTTAGGATGGACCTTTATTCAGAGTTAATTCTTCATTTCTTTGGAATATTATTTGAATTCTTGACACTCTGTCTAAAGTATGTTAGATGTGAAATCACTTTTCAAACAGAAAGAACCAAGAGAAAAACGAAAAGAAATAGTTAAATCCTGTCAGAATTAAGAAATGCCTCCAAAACATTTACAGATTGCATTCCTTTTACAGACAGCACATTAGATTTAATTGTTATACTAGACTTGATTAAAAACAAAACAATCCCCCCCCCCCCAAAAAAAGAAAAAAGACAGGTTAAATGTTCATCCTAAAAGAATACTAGAAGAAAGGAACTTAAGATAATTCTTTTAAAAACTGAAAACAAACATTTTATCATTGGAGAGCTAACAAGATTTTATTTTGAGAATCTTCTTGACCTCTCCATTAATTTTACTGAATTTGTCTCCATTCACTACTGAACCATCTCAAAGGCTTTGTTTAAGGGTAGCTGAATTAATTCCATGAAAAAATGTAATCTATCAGTTGGTATTTCTGATCGTTTTCTTCCTTAATTGATAATTAATTGTATCAAAGGAGATGCTATTCTGCTCCTTGAGAAGTATATACTTAATTTGATCGATATTTTACTACTTAGGCTTACAATTATTTTCCTGCCTTATCTGAAGAGGTAGATAAAACATTCCTTAAACAGCTAGGAGAAGCCTCAGACAGAGTATGAGGAAAGGATTGAGGTATTTATTGCCTTCTTTGTCTCAGTCTCTAGCTATTGCTAGAAGAGTTGTTCTCAGAGTACAAGCCCCCTGAATTGGAAGGCAGGTATGGGAAGCAGAACAAAATTCTATAATTCAGGGGAAAATGATCAGTGACCTTTTACACCGCTTAGACCAAGTCTATGAGGCTGGATGGGATCCACCCCACACTCTTGGGGGAGCTGGTGAAGTGCTCAGTGGGGCACTTTTCAATATTTATCATCAGTCCTGGCTAACGGGGGAAGCCCCAGCTGACTGGAAGTCAGCAAATGCCTATATACAAGCACTGTATCTATGGCACTACAGGCCTGACCTCAGTGCTGGGGAAGGTCATGGAGCAGATCATCCTGAGTGCCTTCATGGACATGTGCAGGACAACCAGGGGATCAGGCCCAGACAGCAGGTTTATAAAAGACAGGTCCCACTTGACCAACTTGGTCTCTTTTTTATAGCTGAGAAGGCATCCTGACTTGTATCAAAAATTGTATGGCCGGTGGGACCAGGACATTGGTTGCCCCCAATACTCAACAGTGGTGAATCTTCACCTCAGTTGCTGTGTTCAGTTGTGGGCCCCTCAATTCAAGAAGGACACTGAGGTGTTGGAGTGAGTCCAGAAAAGGGCAATGCATCTGGTGAAGGGTCTGGAGCACAAATTGTATGAGGAGAGGCTGAGGGAGCTGGGATTGTTTAGACTGGAGGAAAGGAGGCTCAGGGGTGACGACATCGCTCTCTACAACCACCTGAAAGGAGGCTGTAGCCAGGTGAGGGTCAGCCTCTTCTCCCAGGCAACCAGTGATAGGACGAGAGGAAATGGCCTCAAGTTGCCCTGGAGAAGGTTTAGATTGGATATTAGGAACAATTTCTTCATGGAAAGGGTGGTCAGGCATTTGAAAAAACTGCCAAGGGAAGTGGTTGAGCCACTATCCTTGGAGATGTTTAAAATATATGTAACACCTGGGTAAATTGTTTAGTGGTGGAGTTGGGAGTTCTCGGTTAATGGTTGTTCTCAATAATCTTAAAGCTCTTCTCCAGCCTAAACAATTCTGATTCTGTAAAATTTTGCAATAGTTAACCAAACCTTGTTTCAGGAAGATATTATCACATATCTCAGCTACCATGTCTTGGTAAAAATTTAAATATTGAAAATATTTGCCTGTCATATGTTTTGTCATTGTGTTTGATCAACACTGCACAAATTACAATGTGAGACGGACATTTAGAAACACAGAAGATTTATATCTGTTTCAAAAGTAGATGTGTACATCTAACAGAATTGGGAGAAGAAAGGTAACATTAAGTTAAAGATTAGTTTTTATATTGGTCAAACATTTAAAAACGAATGACTACAACATGTCAGTATTACCTATATGTGCAGGTTTTTTTTTTTCCTATACGTTTCTCTTCAAAGATAGTTTCTCAAGATAAGTGTGTATAAACAGGAAATTTCTTTCTTAAATTTTTCTTTACACCTGAACTATTTATAATAGGAAACCTAATTTCCTTCTTGTGATGTAACATCTGTGGCTGTGAAAAAAAAAAAATCTCTTAGAAACTTCATAAATTAACAAAGGGACAGAAACCATCAATCACAGGTGCAAAAGAGACATATTCTTGACATATTCTGAGTGTATACATATACCCATTAAACCCATTTTGTTTATAAATAAAGTTGAATTATATGCATACTAAAACTGTTGAAAGGAAGGAATGCATAATTTTCAACTAGAAAACATCAGTGTCCTAAATGAGTACATCAATGGGTATATCAATATAACACACAGCCTTAGAAGTCTTCAGTGTTTCACTCTTGCTATCACATGAAGATTCAGAATGGATGCTTTTCCAAATTGTATTAGTTTGCATCTACTAACATAATTGTATTTACAAGGAAATTTGTAGTTTGGATAGGTTTTAACCATTTGAAGCAAGCTAAGAGTTTACCATTTCTATCAGTAAAGTATGTGTTACACTTCTGTAACGCTTGGATTTTAACATATCTACTGAGTAACTTTTGACTAGAATTAATACTCTCTATTCTACCTCCCATTAGAATTGGCATCTCCTTTTAGCTCCAACATAGCCGTAATAATTGGTTTTGGATCTAAAACCTGGATAAATACTGCTCTGCAGTGGCGTCTCAATTAACTGTGTTAAATGAACCTCTTTGCAATTTTGAATTAAAAGGTTTTATCGTTGTTTGTACTCTGTGAAAATGTCTCTTTTCAGTGTGTTTCACTAAATTCCATCACAGCCATTCCATTTGATAGAATTGTCATATACACAGCTGAGTAAAGTGAGCACAGGTTTTTAGAAGTCACTTACATTGATTCATATCAGATCAAATGCTGAGATGAGGCTTTTTACATTTTTTTTTAATCTTCCTAGCTTTAGTAGAATGAGAATAAAAGAATCAATGTACAGTCATTTCTTGGTAAAGGGGCAATATGTGTTTATTGAATAATACCCCTCAAAATCACCAGGTAGCGTCACATAGTAAAATAATCACCCCTGTGTTTCAGTCTTTCTAGAAGGAGCCTGAACCACAAATTTATTTTCCAGAAATTGCCAAGAAATTTTTGCCTATTAGTTTCATATTGGTTTCAGGGGTGAAGCTGGGGAAAATTGATTTGGTCAGTGTAGAGAACATTCCTAACCATTTATAGCTATGGTCGTTCAATGTTAGATCATGCAGTGCTATAAGCTTAATAAAATCCCCTGGGTATAAAGCATTAGCCACCAGAAAGGCATGTTGTCACTGTCATTTCTTGATAGTTTTTACAAACTGCTCCTTTTTGTGATTGGTTATAATAGTGAATTGAGAAAACATATTTTTATCTCCAAAAGAAAGTTTCACCTTATTTTACCTCATTTGCCAGAATAGAAAAATAAGAAATTTCAAATGAAATGGAAATAGAGAATTAATGGGATAGAAGGATAGGATCCTTCATAAAGTTCTGCAGATCAGGATTCTATTTTCATTTATTTATTTTTCTGTTAATTGCAACTTGAATAGTTTAAATCTCTTGGAAACTACTTGAAAATAGGCTTCAGTGGAATGTTATTCATCATCAGAGGTCAAATCATGGCAATACCACATCAAACATGAAAAGTGAAAAGAAGATTGAGAACTCCTCAGATGAAGCTAAAGAATTTGACCAACAGAACATGCATTGCTTGTGTTTTCAGGCAGACCAGAAAAACCTCAACTTGTCTGTCAGGTTCCAGGTTAAGAGTGCAAAACAGGTGTTGGTCAAAATTATCTTCAAAATTAGAAAAACTTAAAAAGCAAAATCATGCCTGGAAACACAATACCTATGTTTGACAACCAAGATGGGCACTTTTGAGTATATTGACAATTCTTTAAATTAAAATGAGGAAAAAGTATGATAATAGATGTAATAACATATTTATTTTTAGTGAATTATCTTCATCATCTACAAACTGAATGGATGCAGCACCATAATTTTGCTTTTTACACTGTAATAAGAATTCTTGATTCATTTGCCAGGAGGATTTAACCCAGTGTTTATGTTCTAATGAGCAGATTCTAGTCGAGTGGAAACACCCATTAGATATAAAGGCAAAAAGGGAGTCATACTAGTTTGGAC
This sequence comes from Dasyornis broadbenti, assembly GCA_013397935.1. Taxonomy (NCBI): domain Eukaryota; kingdom Metazoa; phylum Chordata; class Aves; order Passeriformes; family Dasyornithidae; genus Dasyornis; species Dasyornis broadbenti. Next base: position 2,256,135 of record VZRN01003893.1, on the reverse strand, counting down.
CCAGAATGTGAGTCATGGGAGTCAATACACTCCTATAAAGCAACAAGACTGTTTATAAAGGAGCAAACCGAGCGAGCTAAAAATAAAGAGCACCATTTCACAAATATGATCTAGTTTGTAATTTTTTTCCATGTCCCTCCCAGTTATTTTTGCAATATTTTGTTCTATTATTAGAATCTTCGAAGCCTTGATAGAAGAATCTTGATGATAGGAACATGTCATTGTTGTTTTGTAGACGCATATAATAATATAATGTCTAAGGAAAAGAAAGAAACAATTCTTATGAGAAAGATATTCATAGAACTAAAGCAAAGCTTTGTGCTGGTGTCTGTGGGTAAAACCTCAGAGAACAATGGAGTGGTGACTGCTTACTCCCAGGCTCATTTTGCTCCTCCAAGCTCTCCTTGTAGTATGGTACAATCCTGAGGGCACCATCCATCCTGGTCTCCATCAAAATGGGATTGTGCCAAGTGTGTGAAATGTGCACGTGTTTTTTTTTACTTGTGATTGAATTTATGGTGCTTAGTGCTTATACATTCTTCAATCAACCATTGCTGCTCAGTGCTGCCTAAGTATCATCTTTGAGCTTGTAGCGTCAAAAATTGTTTTATATAGCTTAAGATATCTATCAGATTTCACTAGAGGTGAATGAATAACCTCAAAAAATATTTATCTGGAGACTCTTTTTTTCTCACGGCGTATCCATGGGGAGATAGTTTTCCACATAATTGTTAGCTCAGTAAAATGTCACATGTGGAGTTCCCAGTGATGTTTCTTCAGATAAGAAAGGGTTGAACTCATATAGTCGTCATGGTTTGTCTCATAAATTATGTGGGAATGTCTCTGTGGCCTGAAAAGACCAGATTACCCAAGGGGCTTTGAAACATCTTCCCTGGAAGTATTCACCACGTAAATATCCTGGACCTGTAAGTGGCCTCTTGTAGCCTGTGTGAGTTGTGCACATTTGGCCTCTGCCTTTTCCTTCCCATCCAGTGGTGGCACTGTGGGCAGTGTGGAGAGCTGGAGCTGGTGGACAGCCACAGGCTGGCTCGGCAGGGCCTTCCCCTGCCATGCCAGAGATGCAAAGAGCGCAGCCCCTTCTGCAGTGAGCCCTGTGATGCCTGCATGTGACACCCCCCAGGTGTGGCTGCCAGAAAAATTCCTGCTCTGGGGATGCACTGCAGGACATGGGGACCTGGGTCCTGCTGAAGCACAAAGGCCTGATGTTTGTGAAGGGAGTACAAAAGCATGTGTGTATAAATGAAAGGAAATCCCTAAAAAAATTCAGCTGGTATTTACAGAATATATTTAGCAGTATTTGCCAGACAGATTGACATTTTAGGTATTCTTATGGTCTTCTGTGTTTAAATGGAAGATCCATCAGATACTCCTGAAGTCCAAATCCCCTCTAACTAAAATGAATGACAAGCCTCAAGATTTTAAGCATGAATTCAGAAGACTAAATGGAAAAAGAAAATATTTAGTATCAGAATGCTTGTATTTACATGTTGTAATTTTGTAAGTACTCACATCAGATAATTAATGTTCTTTCCCTTAAAATTGAGAACTTTCATTGTCATTATCAGGTGATTTACAGGATTCACCCAAGGGAAATGAAGTACTAGTGTGATTCATCTTTGTTGAGCTGGATTTTTCAAGCTTCCTCCTATGCTATTTTTCAATTCATTAACATCCCATGCAGTTCTCTTTTCTTTCTAATCTATGTACCCCTCCTTGCTTTTACTCTTTCCTTTCATTATCTTCATTTGCCCTCAGACTCTTCTCCTTCCCTTCCCCTCTCACACACATACTGCTCTATGTGCCATCATCAGTAAAGGGGGAAAGAGTTGTCAGCTTGCATCTCTTATTTACGAAGCAGCAGATTCATTAATCCTACATTTACTTTGTTTCATTTTTGTCATTCATTACATTAATAAAAGATGTATTTATTAGGTACCCATCATTTTAATAGAAGTTGGTCCACTGTGACAGCAATTCTAAATGGGTAATTTTTCATAAATTAAAATTCCTTGCAGCGAGTGTAACTTTGTTTCAGTAAATTGCAATCCACAGACTTCCATAACAAAGTGCTAATTGTAACTTGGCTTTAAATGTTACATTTTGTATGCAAATTGGCCTGTGGGGAGTTATTATTTAATATAACATTGTTAAGAACACTAACATTAGTTTGTAATTTGTTTGAAGTGGAATACCATTATTACTAATACATTACATATGACTTAGAGAAACAGCATTGCTTTCCCATGAAAGATAAAAATCTTTTATCAGCCAAATTGGTTGAATGTTTTATTTTGTGCTCCGTGGGAAAACAAAGGGTGACCTGAGTCATAAAAAATGCATTGTGTTTTACGTTATTTGAACAGAAGGAAAGTCAAAAGAACATGATGTAATCCTCAGGCATTAAAAGCACTGCACATGGCCTGATCGTGCAAATGTTTGGACAAACAAGATACTGTTTGGAGGTGATTACTCTTTTTTTTTAATTCCACACATGAAACTCTAGAATAACTAGCTCTTCCTCCAAAAACCAAACCCGAATTTCTGGTAGAGTTTCTTCTAAATCTGTGGAGTGCCTCAGTGATTTCCTTGCTGCATGTTTTATTTCCTGCTTCAGTTGCTCAAAAACCAGCACTTTGATCTGACATAAAAAAGGTGCAATGTCCTGACCACCAGAGCTTCAAAGTTCTAAAAATGGTTTCATGAATATTGCCATCAGGTCTTAAGCATGCTTTGATATGGTATTACTTTTTGTGTGTAATTACAATGTGTTTGACCCTTGAGGATGAAACAATACCTTGCCATGGGTACAGGAAGAGAAAAGGCAATAGAATTGAGCCCCCAACACTGGTTTCCAATGGGAGCCCAGTGAGGGTGACTCCATGTTGGTCACTGAGCTCTGCCCAACATACCCTTGTAGCAGAACAGAGACACTCAAAGCATTGCTCTAAGTAAGGGATGTTTACACAAACAGGGCTCTATCCCTGACTGCCAGCAGTACAGATGCCAAATAATACTGAATCCTAACAGAAAACATAAATGTTTACATGGATTCAAAAGGAGTAACCGCATCATGACAGAATTCTGACAAATATCTTCATCTTTCTACAGTACATCTCACTGCTTTAAGAAACTGAATTTATAGGCATTTGTGAGGGCTATTCATGTCTGTCATGGTAGAGTCTGGGATTCTTTCTGCCAAAGAGAGGAGACAAGTGAGTTCAGAAGGGTAATTGATTTAAAAAATAAATCAGAAAATTCGCACTAGGGTTAGGAATAAAAACCTCCTTCTACATATCAGAAGATAGGACTTCCATTAATTTTACTGAAAATTACAAGCACACTCATAGCTTTTCAGCAGCTGTTGATGAATTGTTGAAGAAAAATAATGGGAGCCTGAGAGAATTTTGTTGATAGGAAGTTCACTTAGGTCAGCGCATTTGCTTGGAACACAGCTGGCCCTGGTAACCCCCTGCAAAACTTCAAGAACAGATCTGTCCAATGAACTCACTCTTCTGTGTTAACCATTCAAATAGTGTCTCTTTTACTTTAGTAATGTAAGTGGACAGTTTATACATGTGTTTAAAACTTGAGGTTTCTTTTAAGAGTAATTTAATCCACTATTTACAGAGCAAAAAAGGCAGGTGAGACTTAGGAATGTAGATGAAAATAATAAATGAATTCCTACCTATGACAGTCATAATATAAACATTTAGATTACTCTATGGTTCTTATCGAAATATTTTCAACTTTATTTTTTATTGATGTGTAGTACCTGACACTCATATTGTGGTAAACTCAAGAATTTTGGTTTATGGAAGCCTTTCAGGGTACTTGGAACCAGTTCAATTGGCTGCTCCTCCCTACGGCTGCCTCTGACAGATATCACCCATGTGAAAGGCAGGGCTCCCAGGCTTGCACCAAGCTGCCAGTGTAGTGGGAGTGGGAAGTCAGGAGTTGTGCTTTTCTCTCATGTTTTCCAGCACTTGACAGCCCCCTGCATGGATTACCCCCAGCTTTTTGGGTAGACACTAAGGGCCCTTCTCAGTTGGGTATCATTGTCTCTTCCCTCACTCTGTCTTGGGTTCACCACAGGACACAAATTCAGACAACCCCTATGATGTGGTAAGAGTACATATTAATGTACCCAGTGCAGGCTGATCAGAAAGGTATGTATGCTAATAAACATCCCTTTAAAACGAAACTGAAGCCATTCTTTCATCCTATGACGTATGAACATGATGAAAATGAAAGGCACAAAGTGATCTCAGATTGCATCAGCAGACACCCACACGTGTATGCATACATAGACGCCATCACGTAAAAGGGGGTGCTTAAAAATAGTTCAGAAGATAGGATATATTTCCCTTCTCAGAAAAAAGAGATTACACTTGTAAATATTACAAAGTTCATCCTCAGTTTTATTTTGCTCCTTGCTTTTATCTTAAAAATGAAAAAGCTGGGCCATATTTTGAATGAATTGTCCTGACTGGTGAAGTCTGGTCGCTGGGCTGCCCTCAGCACCCCTGCTCCAGGAGATCAGCATTTCAGTCAGTTCTGTCACCTGGAAACTGATGTGTGTGGAAAGACAGCAAAAATCCAGGTCAGAACTGGGAAGGATCTTCAGTATTACTGGCCATGCACATGTTCTCTGAAACAATAGGAATTACTGGCCCTCTTCCCTGTTTCTTATCAACACTAAATGGGCTCAGACTGGAGGACTGCTCACATTCAGAGTGAGTTGAAGTGCTGCTCACATTCAGCGCAATGGTTGTGAGTTGAAGGAGCAAAATATGAGTTCCTGTTTTTTTTCCTCCCCCCCCCCAAATTCCATTGTTCTTGGTTCAACCTTGTAAAAATAGTTGGCCAGTCCCACAGGAGCTATCAAATGACCCACGACTAAGGTATCCCTAGAAGATATGCTGAACCTTTTCTAAGTGGTAAAACAGCAAGGAAAACCTCTGACAAGAGAACTTTACCTCAGGAGACAAGAAAAGATACAATAGCAGGATGAAGATGAGGATTACAAAGGCAAGCAATTGTAGGTTACCACAGGGAGGGGAGATGAAAACAGTATAGACTTTTTAAAAGTGAAAAACAAAATAACAAGGTAAAGAAGAAACAAATTGCCATGAAGTAAATTGGCAGGAATTATCTGTAGAGTGCTCTTCAATAAAAATACTTTGGAAATCAGTAGATAAAATGCCAAAAATTATCTGCATGCTGTATGGGCAATCTCAAGTCAGAACCCTTCATTGCTGTTAGAGCCAGCAGCCCCTCATCACCGTTAATCAGAGCTATCATCTTTCAATCGATGTGGGTATCTAGTAACAGACTTGGCTCTCTGGGATATAGTTTTTCTCCCATCGAAAGGAAAGACCAGTTTCTTTATTATTTCACTCCTTATTCTCTTCAGTGGACTCTGAATACAGGAAAATGAAAGCTATGATCAAGTATACATGTAAGTGCAAGGGGAAAAGTTTTGTTGACAAGAAATAGATTTCATTTTACAGCATGAAGGATGAAATATTTGCAAGACATCACTGATTTGTAATAGATCAGAATATTGTCTTTGATACTTGCCATAACTATATAAACAAAATATGCATATAGATTTTCTAGTCTTAACCATTAACAGCATACTCTTTTGGGGTTTTCTGGACTTCAGGGTCAACACACAAGGTGTGCATACCTGGTTTGTCTCCTATTTAAAGCCTTTTTTTTTTTTTAATTTATGGACTTGGATGGGCAACAGAACTCTGATTAAGTTGTCTGATGCCACCATTATCTGGATGGTAGACCTCCGCTTTATCTTTTCGGAGAAAATCCTGAATTTTAGGGACAGATGGGTCTTCACTAAAGTGCTGGGAAAGCATTTTATAACACACTAGTCCAATCTGTCTCCTGCAGAACACATCATAATAGGATGAAAATTGCCTCTTACCTGTTGACCAGCTGCAAATTGCATCTTTAGCTGCTTTCTCATGGAAGCTTCAGCAGCTTCCTCTTTTTTATCAGCTAATTGAAATTCTTAGAAGAAATAAACCCTTCTTGAGTAGTCTGCAGAATGCCTAATAAGGTATTACCTGCCCCCCCCACTTTTAGCATTCAATCATCAACTCCACTTCTCTGACTTTTACAGCAATCAGACACAGGAGAATGAAGTTGTAGGACACAAGTGAGTATGCTGAGTGAGTCTTTGTAATTTAGGAGAGATTGTTCTGTTTATTGCTGCAAGATGCTTGTCTTGTGCTGGACATTTAGCGAGTAAGCTTTTACTGAGGGAAAAGCCTATAATTCTCATTCTTCTGTCTAAAACTGGGGAAAGTCTGTCTCCATATTTTTTTAGATAATATATACAAACATTTTAAACTAGTTTATAGTTTTAATCAAAAATGGATTTTTCTAGCAACCAGGGAGGAGAATAAGATAATAGATGGTTATGAATTTCTTTGTTTGGTTGGGTTTTTTTGCTGTTTTGTTTGTTTTGTTTTTAGTTTGTTTTGTTTGGAATACTCTGATTGTCATTTGTTTCCCAGTGCAGAGTTAAAGAGTGGATAGAAGATACATTTAATTGCAAGCTGCCAGTGGTCTCTGGGTGAGGAGTCACAGGTAGTTCTTTCACATTCATGCATTCTGACAATGACTCTGTCCAATTTACAGTTTCTAGAAATGCAAGATATCAAAGAGAGATGGTTGAGGCAGGCTGCAATATGTTAAAGTTCAGCTGCAAAATATTTGAACTTCCTTTCATCATTTTTTGCCTCTTACTGCTCACTTAAGGGTATGCTTGACCTCTGAGCTGCATAAAGGCAGTTGTGAGGCTGTGTACATCCATTCCACAAGTTATTTTGGTAACCTAAGGGTGTGCGCTTGGGTAGGTCCCATATTTCAAAATCAAAGATACTGTGAGAAGTAACAACCAACTTGACGTTGTTGTGCTGCCTAGAATCATGTTACAGGGAAAAACTAGGAATTTGATGGTGGTCCAGGCTGGTCCATTGTATTCCTACATTACTGTGTTTCACCCTTTTTTCCGTAACTGCACAATTTCGACACAGTGGGAGAAAGATGCAGAATGAGGGAAAGGTACAAGATTACAACTTTAGTCATACCTTTTCAGGTCTTTCTCTGTTGTCACCTAAGGATGTGAAACTTTATGACTTGGCAGCTAAAACCAAACTCACTTTCCAATCCACAGGGCATCAGGAAATTACAGTTGCCTTTGGAATTGTGTCTGTAAAATCCTGTTATCTTCAAAGAGAAGTAGGGAATGTATGTAACTGTAAATTTCCATGAACACATCAAAAATAATTTTTACAGTGTTTTTGAATGTATCCTCCTCTGGTCTTCTTCATTATGCTTTACTCACCTTCTATATAAATAGCAAGCTAGAAACAGCATTGAAAATACAATTTTCTATTTATGCATAAAATTAGAAATTTTCCACAATGTTGGTCTCTGAATAGCAGTGTTGCCTCATTTTGTATTCTCTTCTCTTTTCCCTTACTGTTAGGGCCTGAGAGTCCTTATCCTGTAATGCACATGGAACGCTTGTGTGGTCACAAAACAGTTCACCTTCATCAAGAGCTCTTTAGGTTCCTTTACCTTTATCTTCCTGCTGTGCTGCTTCTTTACTCTGAAATACATACAACTTACCTGGGTGGTCAGAAAGGAATTACAGAATCATGGAATCATAAAATGGCTTGGGTTGGAAGGGACTTTAAAGATCATCTAGTTTCAATGCCTCTGCCATGAGCAGGGACATCTTTTACTAAACCAGCTTGCACAGAGCCCCATCCAGCCTGGCCTTGAACATTTCTGGGGATGGGGCATCCATGACTTCTCTGGGCAACCTCTTCCAGTGCCTCACCACCCTCACAGGACAGAATTTCTTCCTAACATCTAATCTAAACCTACCTTCTTTCATTTTGAAGTCATTCCCCCCTGCCCTATCACTACATGACCTTGTAAAGACTTTCTATATTTCTTGTAGGCTTACTTCAGGTACTGGAACAAATTTCTATGAGAAATCTTCAAGACCTTCAATAACAACTATGAACAAAGGGGAGTAATTCCACCATGAGGCATATAAATATTCTTATTTCAGTGACAAGACAGTATGTGTACATCTGACTGCCAATTTCTTCATATTAGATGTTTGCTGTTAAATTATTTTTTATATATTGTCAAATCACTTAATATTTAGGAAAAGCAAAATATTAAAATAGTAAGGTTTGACATAGGAAACATAATTGCATGGCTAAGGGAAGTGCTGGCAGTTCTCTGCTTATGCATTTATATGGGGCAGAGTGCATGTATTCTATGGTGGTGAGAGCTCAGTAAGACCAACGTATGGTCTTCCTGCTATGTCCCAAATTTCTCAAGAATCCTGATTCAAGCACTAAGCAGATCTGATTGTCACTCTTGAGCCATTAGCACTGCTCTGGTGACTAACTTTGAGGTTTACAAAGATGTGTAAAGAATATACACTCTTCCTGTTACTAAAGAGTTGAAAGTACTACCTCTGTAGAATTCCAGTGTGTCTGTTGGTACTGCATGACCTGGCAGGGATTTCCATGTTTTCTTTGCTGATATCTTAAAAAATTACTGTTTCATTTCCAGTACAAAGTTGTATTCATGCCACAGCTCAAGATTTCTTTCATAATCAATACATTTTGAATTTTTTGTGTTTGTCATGGGAAAACAAACAAACAAAAAACAAACAAGCAAAGAAAAGCTGCAAGGAAGTTCATAACAACACTGCTGTTACATAGAATATTAGGCAGAAGACAAAGCTTCTTGATGGTGCTCTTCATGGTTTGCAAAGTGTATACTGTTACCCTGAGGAAATGTAGGAGATATAAGGGACAGTTTCCTAGCACTGTGTACTTCTGGCTATTTGTATGAGCATATTGCTATACCCATGTTAAAAACTCAGATACTCCATATTCTCTGGGTGCTACGTGTCCTGCTCTGCACAGAGTGCAGGATGACAATAGATGGTTTCATTTGAGAGATAATGGTCTTGGTCTTAGACAAATGGTGACCACTATGCACACTTACATCTAGAAGTACAGTGAAAAGGTGCTAAACTGAATCTTCTAAATAGGTCACTTCAAAACCAATTTCTAGGGGAGAAAAGAAAACACTTTGCCTTCTGCAAATGACTATTATTTTGTCAAATCAAAACTCTTTACTCAAAACTCTTTACTCAAGAAATTTCAGCTATGCAATTGTTCAGAAGTCTCTCCCCTTTAATTTACTAATATATAGAATAGAAGAATATACTTTTTTTTCAAGTCCTTTTATTGTCAGGTAAGAGCAAAAGTCATTCAAATTTTCTAGAAGTAGAAACAAGTGGAAGATGTTAACATTTATAAATAGAGACATTGAATTTTCCAGCACTCACACAACGTTTGCCAGTGGTACTGTAGTACCAATAAGCTTCCACAACCAGTAAATCTCTGTGCCTCTCTACTTTGCATTGTCCTTCTAGCTATGCACAACATCCTCTTTTATCCTCTGTTTAGGACTGGGTGGGAGAAGTTGTTTAACCCTACTTTCCCAGGAATTCATGAATTATCTATGAAAAAGCAAGGTCTTTGAAGTTTTAAGCTTTTTGTTGTTGTTGTTTTTGTTGGTTTTTTCTCTCCATTTAGCTTTTCAGTTTGTTTTAAATCCCTGCGTGATTTAAGGAGGGTTTGTTTACCCTTTACATAATTAAGCTTGTGGTGGGGGGCAAAAGGGAACCATCAATTTCCTTGTTCCTCCTTCTTCAGGCTGTAGTTGCTGATTCATCGTTGCAGGATTCATTCTGGTGACACTGGTCCTCAGCAGCCCTGCTCTGAGTTTGCGTTCAGAAGAAGGTTAATGAGTGCAGAGGGTCAGAGCAAGACGCTGGAGAAAAGCACTCTCAGGAACAGGAATGCACTTGTGGGAGGCTCCCACCATGCTAACCATGAGGGGAAAGAAACTTTATTTGGCAATTTTTGCATTCATCTAACGGTACGTTTTGATGTAAGAACATCAAAATGTATCTCTAAATTAGTGTCATCCGTATTGGAGAAGAGTAAGGCAGTGTGCAAATTGCTGTACTATCTTTCTCTCACAGGTTTATATCTACCTCATTACCTCCCTTTCCCCCTTCTAATTAAAACATGTGAGACATTTTAAAACAGTCTATTTATAACATGACAAAGTTACTTTCAAAGTAATTTTCTTTTATTTAGTGTTTGATCCCTGATTTCATGCATTTTTCCTCCATCTGGCAGTTGTCACTAAGGCAGATGGCCACCAGCTGGGAGGGCAATGTAAGCATCTCCCTCTAGATCTGCTGCCAGAGCTGCTCAGTAAATGCAATGTGAAGGAAAACTGTGTCAGTCTATTACCCATGCAAGGAGCTCACTTACTGACTTGTCACCACTTCAGGTTCTGAGGATGAAATTCCACTCTCAAGCTGGAAGCTAGGAGAGGGTTTTATTTATTGGGGCAAGAGAGATCTTTTCCTCTATTTTACTTTTTTTTACTTTTTTTTTACTTTTTTTTTACTTTTTTTTTACTTTTTTTACTTTTTTTTTTAAAATTTCCTTCCTTTCTGCTTCTCCTGTGTCTTTAGCCCCTCTCTAGGCCTGCAACTCTGAACGCCACATCTGCTGCTACTGGTTTTGTAAATAAACATTTGGGCAGATTTCCTATGTCTTCATGTTTAACTCTAGCCAATGATATGCCTATAAATAGGCCTGAATAAAAAGAAGCCTAAATTTCCAGTGTCCTTAGCAAAGTTAATGAGACCTGAGTGAATCTGCTGCCTTGGTAAGCTCAGTCTACTCTAATTAGCACACTAATTTGGAAGCAAAATGATAGATATATCACTTATAATGTGTACTGAAAAAACATTGAAGGAGTCACCCCAGTAGATGATTTGGTGTGGCTAAGCAAAAAGGCATGCATATAAAGAAAGTAGAAACCTCATGGGTCAGGCCATCCCTTTAATTTTATTTTTTACTTCAATGCAGAAGAAACCTTCATTTTTTTCTAATTTTCCAATATTTGGGTCACTAATAACAGTGGGGAATGGGAACACAGCTAATTTCTATCCTCTGGAAGGTAATTGCAGAAGGGCTACTTATAAAAAGAGTAACAGCTGCAGGTGTCAGAGATGCCTAAAGAACTTAGGAGCAGGCATTTCCCACACTTATACAGGTGCTTGGAACAGGCACAAAATCTTAAAGATAGAGCTGATAACAAGTGGGGTTTTTTTCTGTTTAACAAATTTTTTCAAGTTATCAGCAATTTCTGCCATATTGTAAACATGTAGCCATTATGTGTAAAACAAAACTTAGGAGACTTTGAAATTATTTATTTTCATATTACCATAGTTTTATTTTTAAGTATAACTTACTTTGCTTTGACTGCAAAAATAACCTTAAACAAGAAGAACATAAGGGTTCTATTGTTATTTCACTAGAAAACATTTGTAGAAAATAGGTGAACATTTTTAGTGGCTTGTTTAAAATCAAAATAAAAACTGATTAATCAAAACCAAACTCATTCTGGGAAATATTTCAGTTTTTTAAAATCAGCATTTTCGAATCATCAGTTTCAGCTAAAAGTTTTACTAGCATAGTAAATATTGTTCAGAGAACTGTTACAAATGGCATACAAAATATTCACATCCGCCAGTATATGTAAAGATGATTCTCTATAGAAGTTAGAACCCTTTTGCCCCTGTGCAATCAAAAGCAAACACTGATAAGGAGCCCTGGGAATCAAATTCACTCCAACACTTATGAATAATACTTTAAATATCCAAATCTTTTGCAATATCAGAGAAAAATTTCCCCACCCTGTCATTACAGTGAAATAAGTAAATACTGTTTTAACTTACATACCACTCATTAGTTATATAACACTCATTAGACATTAGAATAAAGATCATTTGGTTAAGTGCCTGAGGATATAAAGGAAAACTTAAGGTTTCAGGTAACTTTGCATATATTAATTACTGAAATGTGTTTGAATCTCTGAACCACTAAATACAAGGTTTACAACATTTTCCAGGAGTGGGTATGCTTTGTTCTGTGTTTACTTTGGCTCACAGTAAAGCAAAAAAACTCCATAGCTAGTTTTCTCTGATCTCATCTATTTAAAAAAAAGGGCTTTTTTTCCCCTTGTATGAGTACCCTTTTGATATGAAAGCTTGTTATAATTTTAAACAAATATATATTTTTTTCTATTCTTTATTTTCAGCAGACTATGGAAGAAACAACTGCCTCAGTTTTGCCTTATCTATAAAACACTGCTGAGAAGAAAATATATGTGTAGCTTAAAGAAGATTGCTCAACTGACTTGCACAGTAGAAGAGTTAAGTTAATAAATATTTAATCTATGAAGTAATTAATGATTTCAGGACAAATCATTCTTTAACTAAAGTACGTTGACTTAAAATACAGTAGAAGAAAGGCTTCCAATTCTCTGCACACTATTTTAGTACTGCAAATAAATGTCAGTATTTCTCATTATATCTCATATTTCCAGCATTCCAATGACCGTTTCTGGGTTACACTTTCGGTTACATTTAATTTCAATTATTGTGAGGCACATGTTTTTAGAATCTCACTTTGTTTCTTCACATCTCATACCACCATTACTTTTTGGACTGGAGTTCTTAAAATTAAACATTTTGCAAGCGTATTTGGCCAGCTGCCTTTGCTTTTCATATGTAAACACAGAGCTATGAGCGTGTTATACCTTTTCTTACGCTTTTTGTTCTTCAGAAGAAAGCTCAATGGCTCTTACATTAAGGAACCTAAGACTCTGCATTGTGGAATTACACTATTGATTAAAGAAGCCAGGATAAATTTACAGTGGAGGAAGTAGCAATGTAATTTACAAAGGAAAGTGGATTAATTCCAGCTAAGAGGTCTACACACTGCAACTGAGAATGTTTGAAGATGGTTAAAGCATCAAAAGACACTGGTATAATGACATTCTGCCTGTCAGCCAAAAGGTGGTTACACCGATGTTGTACTGCAAGTTGCCAAAATAAATATCAAGCTGTGTAGTTTGTGGGCTTTGGTATTTTTAGAACAAAGAAATCTCAAACTTTGTGGATAGGTCATGGTACTTGGGGTAGAAAGAGATGATTGTTTCAATGCCTAATTTGCTATTGCTGTTTGGAAATCACAATTTCTTTTTTTNNNNTTTTTTTTTTTTTTAATAAGACACTTAACACATAGAAATGTCAACAGATGAAGATTGACAGCCAGCTTTACAAGTGCCTCAATGTGATAGCCCTCTACCTACCAAGTATATGCAAATATAGATAATCCACAGAAAAAACAAAAGAGGGGCTTGAATTGTTCTTCCAGTTTTAAATTCGTATCATAACCTATGGGAGATCTACAGAGCAAACAGAAAAAGGGAACTGTTGGCCAGCATCAACATAACACAGCATGCATAATTTCCCTCACCAATTAGCTGAAAAAATTTTTGATTCTTGGGAAACTTGAGACTTATATTCACCATTTCTTGATTCAGAATGTTCAAGATGGTAAAGTGGATAGGCTTGTATTTTCTACTCATTGAAGATAGCAGAATGTGCTAGCAATACTTCGAAGGTAGCAATTCTTAGTTCTCTGCTTTGCATCCTCAAAGTTGTTATTAAAATTTCTTTACGCTATGTCACAGTAGGAGGTGTTACAGGAGGCGTTACTGAAGTCTATAAAATTAGAATTCAAAAAAAGTAAAATCCAAAAATGCTTTAAAAAGTTATCTAAAATGTTTCCTCAAGTGACACTATCCACTCACACCGACTGGTCACATTTGTGTAATGTATCATTCGCAACATCCAAAAGTTCACAAAGAATGTAAAATGCAATGTTAAAATTTGTCAGGAATAAATGTATTGGAGTTTTCCTCCCCTTGCTGTAAAGTGGGTCACACGTTTCTGTGTAATATCCCTCTAGCAGTTGTGAGGAATCTAATGAGTCCTACAACCTGCTCTAGCAGGGCTGAGATAAGTCTCATTTTAGAATTATGGGAAAGGTACAAGAGGGTACATCAGAGCATTTCAAAGAGGGTGAAACAGCTTCTTCAGCATCTATTGCCAGGTGAACCTTAGTTGCTGCAGTAAATTTAGGAAGCTATGCCCACCTAAACTTTTGACAGTTAAAGCGAGTTAAAGATTTTTAATGTTTGAAAAAACCCCAAAGAAATGTTGGTTTTGTTGATTTTTTCCTACTGTGGAGATTAAGTTACACATGTTTTTTAGAGAGCTGTTTGGGAAAATTGAGCTCACCCTTTATTCTAATCTAGGATCTACAGCCATTAAACTTTTGTAAACTATACATGTAGGAAGTTGTGTGCAGGGCCCGCATCTGGCTGACAGCATCAGAGCGTCCTCACTGAGCCTGTAAAGCAACTCTCTTGTCACTTACATGGACATCACAGGGAATTCAAGAAAGGGTTGGATGCTAAAGTTAATGCTGTCCTGTGACTGTAATTGCTGGTACTTAATGTGTGTAAAAGTCATATCATCAGGAAATGATCATATGAAAATGTAGACTTTATCTAGGTGAAAAATTGCTGCTGCCTTCTTCTGTATTGCTGTTCTGCAACCTCGTTTCTAAAATGGTTTTTCAGGAAGTGAAAAGAAAACATATTGTAAAATCAAATCTATTATTGTGGGCAGTAAATAATTTTATTTAAATGTTCTTCCCTGTTTATCTTAAATGTGTCCTTGCTCCAGGCACAGAAGTGCCTGAACAGCGATGGAAATGTTCTCTCTGTTCACTGTATTTATTTTCTATTTAAAACAGAATTTGTTTCTGCACACTAAAACATATTGAAGATTTTCACTGACTTATCTGGATATATTTCATACTTAGTGATGTTAAATGGGAGAAAGTTTTGAGGATATCAACACTTTAAAATTATCTTTAAACATTTAGGAAAAAAACCCCTATTTTCCCATCCTTTCTAATGAAGATGAAAGTGTACAAACTTGACTATCTGTCAGAATAGGAAAATAGTCTGCTAGTTCTAGAACTCTCTAGAGATTGATTTTCACTTCTTTTAATGGATTTTCTACACGATTTTGAGTCTGTTATCTACTTCTGGACTCTGTTCCAGACTCTGAAATCAACCCCTAAGCCAAGTACAGCTCTTAATTGAAAAAAGTACTATCAACGACAGCTGCATCACAAAATACACAGCATAAGATCAAGGGCTGTAGCACTCTTAACTTCCCAAACCTTCTCTTAAATCAGTGACTGGGTGGTTGGAAAAGATGCTGTTAGGGCGCATACATACAGTGTATACATACAATTTCAAGCAAACTAATTCACTGATAGAAACATAAATTTTCTATCCTTTCCCAGATAGAAGCAGGTGAGCACGCACAATTATTTGGAGAATTGATACTAAAATCCACTGTAAGATTACAGATGTGATGCAACTTCCATGTTAAATGCTTATGTGAAATTATCTTGCTCTTGGTTTTTGAAGACTTTATAAGATTCAAGATTTCTAAACAAAGAAAGACTTTAATTTCTTGGTTTAGTTGGGATTTTTTTTTTTAATTAACTTTTATTATTATTATTTTGCAGATATCTTAATTATCATTGCAAGTAGGCACATCTGCCTATTTTGGCAGAAGTTTCACAACGCTTCTGTGGCAGAGGGTTCTGTTTCAAAACCACAGAACTGGTTAAAGTGCTGAATTGTTTTCTTGCACTTCGATGTTTCTGATCTTTTCTTTCATCACTCTTTCTTGCAAATGAAGCCATACCATGTTTTCATTTGAGCTATACATTTGGTCAATTCTCGTATTTACCGTGTGGAACTCAGCTGTGAGGCAGAAGCTGGCAAACAGTTGAACAAGGATTAAACAATTTCATAAATTGTTTTATTGGTTTGCTTATCTTGCATTTCACTACCTAGACTGATTTACTAACTATTTACAGTTATCTAATGACAGGAATTTGCAACTTACATAAAAAAAGATCTGATTCTCTCTTCACAGTCTATCTAAAATTCCTCTTAAATAAGGATGACTAACATTGCACAAAGTGCTTGTGGAGGACTGTAAGGATTACATGCAAAGGAAACACATCAATTAAAAAAAAAAGAAAACCTCAGAAAGCAGTGAGAGCCAGCTGCCCCTTTGGTCTGGGGAGCTGGGTGTCAGGAGGAGACTATGGCTGGTCATGCCCACCCTGACAGCTCCTGCAGGGCCTGAGCACAGGGGACAGAGATAAGGGACAGCAGCAGAGTTCCTCAACAGCCCTGACACTTTTAGAGAGCAATAAGCCAGGGCTGGGTCCATGCAGCCTTCTCTTCCTTCTCAGGAAGAGACAGACATGGGACTGGAGATGGGCACCCCTATGGCATTGATGAAGTAGTGTCTAATGGCACCAGTCTGAAACAGAGCCTTGGACCATGGTCAGGGTGAGGAGGGACCCTGGGGTGTCTAGGCAGAGAAAGAAGATCCTCAGGATCCTCAGGGTCCTAACATGTCTTTAGCCATTAAAAAAAAAGAAAAAGAAGCATTTTCTTACTTTTTTCACTGAAAAAGGGGAGCAAGCACATTCTGCAGCCTCTTTGAGGAAAGAGATATTTTTACTGCAAAATTAAATGCAGCTTTTTCAGATGTGTGCCTGATTTTCAGTCACCCATGTGTATGTTTCACTGATTCTTGGATCATTACAAAAATAATCCATTTGCCCTACCTTTGGCTAGGGGTACATTCCAGAGAGAGATTTAGTTTCCTCATGGTGGAAAAAACCTTTTCATTCTAAATTGAGCTCAATTTGAAAATAGGTTTCCTTGGGCAAGTTAATGGAAATCTTTCTGAGGAAAAGTTCTTTTCTGCCAAGGCAGAAGCAGTCCCAGTTTTGTCTGAACCCATAAGCAATTGAAAAGATCATTTAAAGGGATGGATCAGGCTGGTGATTTGGGTCATGGCTGCAGGTGTTTAACTGAGCCCCAGTCTGCAATAGGAGTTACAGTTCAGGCTAGATGTGGGGGAGAGACAAAGTGTGAACATGCAGTTGAACAGGGAGAACCAAAGGAAGGGGTGAGCTGCAAGTTGTTTTTCTGGGCCATGTTGTAGTCTGGGCCACGTCTGCAGGTCCTTGGCAAAGACCAAAATATGTGTGAATGCCTAGGGTGTGCTCCAGTTTTATTTGTGCTGTCAAAAATCTGCTAAAAGAAAGGAAGGTGGCAAAAAGGTTTCTCCCTTGAAGACTGTGCCCTAGCAGTGGGGACTTCGGCTCAGACTAAGCCCAAGGCCAAAGTTAAAACTGGGAATATAGTTAGAGACAAAAACTTAGCCTTTCAATGGAAGATGGATGTCAAAGAAGCAAAGATAGTTACACTTAAGACTGGTTTCTCCCCTAAATGGCTCTTTTTAACTGGACCATGGCTGGGAGTCCTTGGCTAGTGATTAGTTTGAGGGTCAAAGGTGAGGTTTGGGCTTAGGGTTGAAAAACGCTAAAGCTCTAGCTGATGTGGGACTGCAAATGGAAGATTAGTACTACTGAGAGTTTTCTCTCACAAAAGCTATTTTCTCTGTGTCATGTGTGAGGGTACTCACCTAAGGCTCAAGCAAGACCAAAAGTTTGTCATTTAGAGATGAGTCTGAAAAAGTGACAAATCCTGGAATATCTCTCGAAGGGCTCCTACACAGCCCATTCGTGTGGGACTGCAAAGGGCCTGCCAAAGGAAGGAATACACTGAAGGAAGAGTTTTACCTTGAGATCTTTTTCTTCTGGCATACAATTGGAGGCCCTTGGCTAAGGGATCATCTGAGTTTTACCTTTGTGAATAAGGTTATGGTGGGTATGTGAGAGAGACAACCAATAGAGCTTAAATTGGGATTGGAGCACCCAAGGGAAAGGATGGACTGCAGAAGGGAAAAAGAAAAGAAAATTCTCCCATAGAAACTTTCTCATCTGGGTTGTGATGGGTATTTGGTCTAGATTTTGTGTTGGAAGTGTTACAAAGCCTTTTAATTGATTAAATCGTGTGTTTGTAAGTATAATCTTACTTTCATCTGTTCTTTAAATATGTGAGCTCCCTGAGTTTCCTTAATTCATTTAGGACATGTTTTTCCTTAATTTAATCATGGAGTCCTACATAAATAAAAATGCTGACCACTACTGCGATAGTAGAATCTTGATGACTGCTTATTTATTTTATTACTAATAGGAAAAAGTTCATCTGCCTTTGAAAGCTTTTTTGAAGTCCCTTTTAACTGCTGATGATCTTAGGGATCTCATCACAGTAAGGTTCTCTGTATCTATGAATACTTGTCTCAAAGAAATATTTATGACTGAAATATTGAGGTATACAGTGGTATCAAAATTTCATAAAGAAAAATCCTTGAGGAAAGCTAGCAGATTTAGATAATATAGCCTAATATTCTCAAAGCACCTTCTCTCTTGAAGCGTATTCATGCCATGGTGAAAGATCAGTTATTATTATATATTATACAATTAGTTTTATATCAGTAGTTCATCATACTAAGTGTAGATGAATCGGTAATGTTTCCCTCTTTTTATGTAATAAATGTGCCTATCTGAACCCTCAATGCTACAGGCTTTTATAGAGCCACACTCAGAAGCTAAAGAGAATACAGACACTTAAATTGGAGTGAAAAAACATCTATTTTTATTGTAACTGTACTGGCTAATCAGAAGACACAATAGTCTATATTACAAAGGAAATAATAGGATTATACAAACAATTCAGGATATTAGCCACCTCAGCTAAAATAACCCTTAGCTATAAGATAATGTTTTGATTAGCAAAACATTTTCCTGCCTTTGTGTTGCTTTGACTCAAATGGATGACTAGGTCAACATCTTATTAACTGCCTCCACCTGCATCAAATCTGGAGTTATTTTCTTTAACAAGAGAGTTCACTACAGCAGGAAAAATGAAAGAGGACTAGGCATATCTATGAATGTCAGTTGTACAAAATTGTCCAAATTAAAAACTTTCGCAATATTTAGATTTTGAGTAACATGAGTGTTTAATGTGCCATATCATCTCAGTATCATACAGATATATTATCATCATTCTATTGGACATTGCTTAACAGAGATGACCAGACTGAGCTGTCACTGATAAAGAGAAAAGACAGAATTCACTGTGAGGGTGTTTTGGTGCATTTTATGCTATGCATGTCACACAGCTTTTCAATCAAATGCAGACACTGAAACCAGTACAAAAAAAATATTGAATCTGTATTTGTGAATTTCAATCAGTACACAAGAAGCCCGTGTTATTAAACACAGTACATGATGTCCTCAACAGCAGTAAATTATGATCAATCTCTTTAGTCATTGAAACTCTACTGGATTAAAGATAAATCTACCTAATTTCATATTGTTTTCCCCTCAAAACTAAGAATGACAGACCGATTCCTTGTGTCCTGTGACATGCAGTTCAGCCTGCCCCTAGACTATGTGATACCCTGAGCAGAGTATGTTTTACTGTTATGTGCAATGTAATTAATACATTTTTTAAAACAGGCTTCTGACACTGCACCCTCACATTTTTCTGTTTGTTTGTTGGTTTTCTTTTCTCCTCTTTAATTTCAGAAAATACTATTTTGGACATTAGGCAAAGGCCTACAAGGTCAGCAAGGCAGAACAAATAGTAGAACTTTTAGAACCCTAATCAGATTCTGGTGGCCATAAAGCTGTTCCATTTTTCCCTTCCAAGTTCAACACAGTTTGGTTTTAGGAGTCATGGTGGAACACAAGGTGAATGTAAATGTACTCTTTGCAGTGAAACCACCCTTCACCTAGCTGTATGAAGACATCTGTCACTTGTTGATTCAGCCATTACTGATACTTGAGCTGCTCTTACATGTGGGAGAGTTTGCTGGCAATCTGCCAGCAAGTGCTAGATTTGTTCATGTTTGTATATCTGCCTTGACTTCAAAGTGTGAGCTGTGCAAAACAGAGCGCTTCATGAATTTACGTAATTTTTCCCTTCATGTCACACAATTAACACTCCTACACGTTCCCTGTAGCTGTACTTTGGGAATCACAAATATTTTTGCAGTGTTTCTCAGAACTAAGCATATATAATTGTATAATAAGTGTTAGAGAGAGACTTACATATAAAACACAGGCAACATCAGATGAATTTGAAATTCTGCTTCGTTTCAATCTATTAGTCACTCATGAATTGAGTGAGGAATATAAATAAAGGATTAGTATTGCTAGGATTGATAACCTGGTATTTACAAAAAGGTGACATTAAATGTGTCCTGGTTCCTTAAGGCAATTGTTTGAATAACACGGCTTCTGGTTGCAGTTTCCAAATGTGTACAAAGAGCAGGGATTTTGTGAATCTGACGATAGCTTTCAAATCACAGCAAGAAGAATGTGTTGTTCTGATGCAGTGACTACTTGTGATATATTTAGAAAACATCAAGGGTGTAATTTTATTATCAGTGTATAATGTTAAGTAGCTTCCAAGAGATCTAGTCTTTCAGTTATTTAGAGGTTTTCTATTGAAGAGGAGAGAGGATCATATAGAAAGGTCTTGGTTTGAACTGAAGATGATATTGATTCAATTTTCCTCCCAGTAAATGGGGCAGTAATTATAAAATCCTTTGATAACCTGAAGAAACCAAGAAAAAATTTAATAAATCATTGTTACAGAGCACTCAGAGGTCATGAGGAGCTTTGAACGTTCAAGTGATGCAGGCTCGGACCTTTAACATTTAAAATCTATGCCTGTCAAATGGAGAAATTCCTTCATTTTGGATTAATTTTAAAGCAAGTTCTTCATCTCTCACTCTTTAAAGGATGTATTTTAACATGTGCTCCAGTGAGATATACGAAATCTCACATATTTATTTTAAGCCTAACTTATTTAAATTGCTTCAGCTACTCCTGTAAATAGAAATTGCCTTTTTTAGATGAAAACCTTTAGGTAAATTTTGGAAAAGCAAGGAAGGTTACAGGAAAGAGAAGGGGTGTGTCTTTTATATATGTACATGGAATTATCTGATTAAATTTCATTTTCCTTTCAATTTTTATTCTGCCTTCCGAAAACCAGAATTTACTGTGGTGCATTTTTTTTTTTTACATTTATATTTATTTGGGGTTTTTTTTTGCATAGAACTTGCAAGTACAGTGTCCATTTGCAGCCATGGACAGGATTTATAGTGTTCTGTGAAGAACAGCTCCTCAGAAATGAGCACAGGACAGACAGGAGATTTTTTCCAAGTGTAAGAAGAGTGTAATGATATGCTTCCAAACCACTAATTCTATGGAAAAGCATAAAAGTCTGCTCTAGAGATGCATGAGGATTACAGATACAGCAGTTTCAATCAGAATGATACAAAAGTTTCATGTATGAAGTTATTATTCACTTCAGTAAAGCCACATCAGTAAAACAGAGTAGTTTGATATTTAGGGAAGCTTTGAAAAGCCCTAACTAGTATACAGTATTATAAAGACGGCAAGACATTGTGGCATCCATTCTCAAAAAGTGGATGCTTAGGGGCAAGTCACAGACAGAGCAAGCAGACAGTGATTACTTTTTCAATAGTCTCCCAGTCTTCAACATTTGCCTATACAGCGAACCTTTGAGTTAGAGATTTAGCAATTATAAAATATTCATTAATTTTTCTGACATGGACTTTCACAATGATCCATTGAAGACAAATTTTCAGCCTCCACAAAGTTCTTTTGACAAGGAATCACCTCATCAAAATTTAAGGTCATCATTCTTTTATAGTAGTTCTCATCTTCCCTTTTTACTATTTAAACTCATTTCTTATGTTTAAGACAAGTTCATAAATGCATCTGGAGTCTTTGTAGGGGAAAAAACCAAAACATAAACAAAATGAACCCAAAGTCCTCAAAGGCAGTACATAAGACCCCTGTCCATTATCTCAGGTGGATACTGGACACCTTGGCATGCAATAAACAATGGCAATAGCAGTAAGGAGCTGACTAGCTTCTCATGACCTTGAGCTTCTGTAATGTGGAAAAGGAAATTTCAAGATCCGGGCAAATATATCTCAGACACAGGGTACTAAATGCAGACATCTAACCAAATGACTACTGAAAGTCTCTTCATCAGTTACAGTTATCAGTTATAACCATACAGTTATCAGTGAGACATAATTCTCAGAAGGACTAAACCTCTCATCCCTATACCTAAATATAAGCAGATAGGATTTTCATGCCTTCAAAATCA
The DNA here is from genome assembly GCA_013397935.1 of Dasyornis broadbenti. Classification (NCBI taxonomy): domain Eukaryota; kingdom Metazoa; phylum Chordata; class Aves; order Passeriformes; family Dasyornithidae; genus Dasyornis; species Dasyornis broadbenti. The sequence goes on along the minus strand of VZRN01003893.1, from coordinate 2,233,884 downwards.
CTTAATCTCTCCTCATTGCCTTTACGGGGAAGTTGAAAGATTGCTTTGCTGGTGACTCAAATGTACCTGGGCAAGAAGGGTGTTTAAATTAACTGATTTAACCCTCTCAGGGTTTTTCAGGCTCAATGTCTGTGAAACAGAAAGAAGGATCTCAACTTTTTGGAGTTGAGCTAAGGATGTTATCAGTGAATGATTCTTATATATTACATTCATAATTTTAAAAATTCATTTTGATAATTAAAAATAGAAGGATCTGCACTTGTTTTACTGTTAGGAGGGGCAAAAGGTTCATACTTCTGTAAAATATTGCTCTGGATCAGGTGGTGATGGAGGATCTGTAACAAGTTATTTCCCTGGCACTGTCTACCTACGCAGTTCTCATAACCAATTTTTATTTGTCACTGAAGAATTGTGACAAGAAAGGTTGCTAAAAATGTGTAATTAATATGTACATATTTAGAAGTGCTTTTGCAGATGTGCTTTGTGTTTTCTGACATAAAACTTATGCCATTGATATTTATTGGAGGTCATGAGCAAGTGAAATCTTCAAAGCTTCTTTTTAAAACTGTATTTCAAAACAGTTTTTGAATTTTAAAGAAATGGTTCCTTCATTTATTTATTTTATATTTACTTTAATGTCTGTACTTTACCCCTTCCATGTGAACATAATTAAAATATGGCTGAAGGGATATTTTTTTAGACATTCAAAAAATTTCACCTTTAGTCAGAGGCCAAGTGTAACAAATCATGGCTATTTACACTCAGCTTACAGGGTCATCAGCAGGGACCAGTTGTAGGTAAAATTCAGTCACTACTGCTGGAATTAAAGAAACACTTGGATTAAAACATTCCAGGCCAAAAACGAATGATGGAATTGACTCTTCAGTTATGTGCTGTGGTTCATTATAAAATAGCTTTCAGAACTTGAGTGTCAATATACCAGACACTTGAGACTAACATTTCTGATGCAAGATGTGTAATGACTCATATAAATGATGGACTGCTACTTGTGATTATGTTTCTCTAATGGCATGCACTGATGAGATTAACACCTATTCTTAAAACTGATTGCACTCTTCATAGCCAAATATGCATTTTTTTTTTTCCTCTGGGGGAAGGAAAAAAAAGAAAAGAAAAATGAATTGATGTGAGCATTATCATAACAACCAATGAGTTTTGAGAAGGATAGATTCTTTGGTTAAAAAAACATAAACACACACGTACTCCAATATAATACAGCAGGAAGAGTACCTGCCTGGAAAACCGTGGATACGTGTTCAGAGCTGTGATGACCGATTCAAACCCACAGTTTAAATGTTGCAATAGCTTTCCAAGTGATCACTCTGCTTGATCATCAGCCAGACATAGTGAAATAGTTGCACCAGGAAGAATAGCAGGATCTCCATTCAACAGCCAATCCATGAGAGATGTCATCTGAGATACAAAGGATCCTTGTTCAGCGCTCCGCTCTGGATTAATGCTAAAAAGGAAGACCTGTTGCCCACACAGCAGCCAAATGCCCTTTGTTATGGGTCATTTTTAAGTGAATAAGAGCAGTATGACTTTAATGGCTTTGCATTTCATGCTTTCAAGGTTTTGCCTCAATGCAGACTAAGAACAAATCTTAATTTTTTTAAACTTTCCATCCATGAAAATTAATTTCCTACTTTTCAATAGACTTTTTTTTTTTTTTTTCCATGGGCAATAACCATCAGGGTGATGATTCCCAGTTAAGTCTCCCTTCGAAAGTAGAAGGAAGTATCTGGTAATGCCGTATCCAGGAGAGTGTAACAGAAAGCATGGCATCAGACATGAGAATTGGAGATGTGAGGCATGAGGACTGAACTATTAAAAAACTAGACTGGCAATTGGTTGTTAAATTCATTTCCAGTAGTGAATACAAATCAAAATTAAGACTATTCCTCTAAGTGATTGTAGTTCACTGCCACCCACAACTATTTGTTAAAAGACTGCAAATGAGGCAGCTGAGTTAAATGCCTGAATGAGGCAGAACATTCAGACGGTAGTAAATATGAATGATGAGTTCTGTGCCACTGTTATCCCCTTAAAATACAGGAGTTTCACCGATATATTCGAGAAAGAAGAAAATGGTGATAGAGTAATCAAGTTGGTAGGAAAAGAGACTGAAAAAAGGGGATTAGGAAGAATACAGATTGCATTCTAGAAACAAGAGACTCGTTCTTGTGAGTCAGGCTAGAAATACTGGGTACAGTTTTGAGGCTGAATCTAAATGGCATTCCTTAACTTGAATCATTCTGTAACATCTTGTGACTGTCTCTAACTTAGTCAGTAGTTTGTCTTATGAGAAAGACACCTGCAGTGATATGACCAGAAGGTGGAAGCGACATTTCTTACTTTGAGAGCGGGACTTTTTGACTGTCTTCTAGTAAAAATTACTCTCAGAGGGACTCCATCTCATTCTGCCAGTCTGTATGAGGGTGAGTCCTGCAGTGAACACTTTTAGTTATGGGCTCCACTGACCACCTGCAGTTAATTTTGGGGGTAAGAGAAAAAGAGGAACACTGTTCCTTTCAGCTCAGCTTGCAAGTGAGCTGTGTTTTAAAAGAGTTTTGAAGACAGAATGCTGTCAGTACTGAGTAACCTGGCTTAGTGTTATTGCAAAATAAAGACTAAATGCAGGATTTATAAATTCCAGGAATTACCATTGCAAGACTACCTTTAGTGTTGCTGTTTATCTGGGGGCTGATTCCGAAACTTTGAAATTAATAGAATTTGATTCATTGAATTAAATGGGAAGTGAATTAAGCTCTCAGAGGTTCTCAGATCCCCACAGAATAAGTCTGTTTTCCAGAAAAGTCAGATATTGCAGTCAAAACCTCAACTGCAAACTTAACATCTACTCTGTTTAAGGAAAAAAAGGTACAAACTTTAGAACTTCATCTGAAGGTGAGCATATTATGCAGTTGTCAGCATCATCAGTATTCAAGCAGCTCACTTCAGATCACGTATCCACATTAAATAAGTGATTATCTTAAACTCTAAGAGCAATCGCATTACAGTGTCGTAGCAACATATGAATGCCTAACAATAGCACAACTTCTCAGGAATAAGGTATCAGATTAAAAAACACCCCAAAACATGAACTAGTTTTAGTACATACAAACTTTAACTTCGTTAAAGAATGAAATATTGCAACTGATATTTTGGCAGATACAGAAGAGTCCCAGGAAGGACACCTAGAGCAACAAAAAAAAAAGTAAAAATTGCACCTAGAAGGAATTGTTTTCATCTGAAACTGCCTGACGCTTTTGAGAGAATGGTACTTACTTTTAATCTGTTCTTTGAAGACTACACACATCAGTAGAAAGCTGGTATTTAAGACAATATGCTATATTTTATCTGTTGATTTTGATGAGATGATGAAAGGCATCTGTGCAGATCTCCTTCAGTACAGACAGCTGGAGAGCTCAGCCATATACAATAGAAAAAAATTAATTTGCATTCTCATGCAGGAAGAGTTAAATAATGCAGAAAAGCTGTGAATGGCCTCTGAGTGTCAATGTGTGCAGTACTGAAGGGAGCCAACATAAAAAACAGGAACTCAATTTCACTTAGCTTTCTTTAAAAGAAACTATTCAGGTTCACACTTTTTTATATATTTAAAATGACAATAGATTATGGATCATTAAACATATGAATGAAATACACTCAGAACAGCTTAATTCCTGATGCAAAAATGTGGCCACTGAAGACTGAACCCTGTGTTTTTCCACTGTATGAGACTGATCGATGATGAAAAATTGAATTTGTTGCAAAAAATATAGATTAATCATTAATTAACCACCCTTAGCATTTTTTGCCCGACATTTTTAGGCCATGATACTGTTAATTTAAGTAACTGTATGTATCAAATAGTAAAGGGCATGCTCATAAGAAAGCTACACAATTTGGTGAAGTATATTGTAAGAAAAATTAATACAGAAATCAAATTTTAAATTAGGTTGGCAGTCTCATTTATTTATGCATTGTAGTGTAGTCTGCATAAAAGGCAACTTAATCTGTACTTTAGAAATTACTAATGGGTCTCTATTTCTCTGCTCTGTTTATTACAGAAATAGCCCCAAGCAGTTCGGATGGCCTGGCTTTTATGCTTCAGCTAGCCTCAGGTGAAAGTACGTGTAAACATAAACAGAACTTAGATTTTTTTTTTCTAACATTACTCTATATGAAGCCTTTTCTGGCCACATGCAACTACTGTGTCTGATTACAGAATTTATTAAAATGGAAGAGTAGATTATGGCCTTGTAAAGTGTAAGAAGCGTTTTACTTCCAAATAGTTTAAGCACATGTACTTGAGTTGTATATGCAGGTTTATAGACACAGACGTATGGACAGACACAGGTACATGTATACATATATGTGTGTACACACACATACATACCCTCCCCAGGTAAGCATTTTGTTTGACAAGGCAGGGTGTTTAATAATACAGCAATATTTTTAAATATATGCACATATATATATACAGCATTTGCTTGCACAAAATCAATATTGACAGCATAAACTACAGTTATAAATACACATTTGTAATCCATACATAAGGATTACAGATCTATAATGTAGTCCTACCCAGCACACTCACATGGAGAGTTTGTTCAGAAAAGCAGAAACGGAAATGGAGAAGTAGGAATGATGACTACGAAGAGGCTATTCATATTATTTAAAAAATTAGGGCAATTATATTAAAAAAAAAAGAATTTCCTGCTTTTTTTTAAAGTAAGGCGTATGTTTGAACTGTTTCTCACTGACCAGATTGTGTCTTGGTTGTAATGTGATTTAGTTTCCCTTAGTTTAAAATAGCTCTGCCACAAGATGTTCCATTTTTTTGGTATCTTTGTTTTGTTTATAATAAACTAAAAGAGAAGGTCAAAATTTAAAACTATAAAGATACATTAACCAAAGGAAAGACACCAGAGGACATCATTTTATGGAAAATTATTGAGAATTATCTGTGAGAAGAAACCACAGAGCCAAAAACCATGTTTTCAAACGAAAATTTCGAAATAACAATCAGATCAGAGGGTAAAGTGTGGTATTCAGTCAGACCATCAGGCCATATTTTTGTACTAAAAGAAACAGTAGTTTATTTTCCTGCAAAGCATCCAATAGTCTACTGTTAATTACCCTCAATCCTAATTATGTGTGTGCCCTAAAAGAAAGTATTCTTCTCTGCCTGGAAAATAATAACTCCCATCAAAATTAATGCAGATTTTCACATGCTTAAGGACAGGTGGAAGCTAGCAAGACCCAAATCAAGTGGTTTGCCTGAGGGCTTTTATGACTTAGAAAAGTATTGGAAAGTAATATAACTGCAGTCAGAAGCAAAAATAAATTCTCTCCATACGTGTTGCCAATAATAAGATTGTTATAGTTAACCACTGATTAACACATCTGTGAGGAGTTACCAAGTGCTGGGACCATTCCCAGAGATGAAATGTTATTTCTGCTGACTCACCTCCTTAGTCAGACTAGGAGACTTTTACTAATCTTACTAGAATGGGTCTTATCCTACTTTGAAATCTCAGATTTGTTCCTTGACAATTTAAAAGTTTTACTTACTTCACAAAGTCCCTGGGAAGATCTTTCTAAAGCTGACTAGAGGTATTTTATCAGTATTAAAAAAGAGAAATTAAATACCATAACTGAATAAAATCTTTAAGATATTCTGATAGTAATCAAAAATCATAATTAAAGGTAATAACGTTATTAAAAAGGGATAGAAACCAATCTGTGATAAGAAAAAACTATAGGCATTGTAACTTGCATTACTACAAATGTCTTTAGTGTAAATGATTTCCTAGAACATCTTTATACTTGAAAAGCAAGTAGGATCAAGAACAGGAGAAGAATTCCAGAAGAAATTTCAACACAGCTGTAAAGAAAGATACTTGCTTTAAGAGAAAATGGAGAAAATCTGGGGGAAGGGGAATTCTGAATACAGTGTTCATCACTGAATGTCCAAGGAGTTAAAGAAATTTCGCAGAAGTGCAATTCCTGTAAATTAAATTTTATATATGGCATAAAGTATAGGATAGAGGTATATTCTGCAGTACGAGCTTGATGAGTATGTAGACTGAAGAACATAGAAATAACGAAAATGTGATGAATCTGAATAACAAACAAGATATAAACACCTGTGGTTGTAACTAGAGTTACAGAGAATTTGTAAATCAAAGCCTGAAACAGTGTGATATTTCTAAAATTAATAAAATTATGAATATAATGATTAACAATTGGGAAAGCGTCTGGTTGAAATAAGATAGGATGCTGTGCTTCTGTGTGGGTGGGGGAACAAAGCTCTATATAGCCACATCACATTCCGAAATTGTTGTTCTCACCTGGAATAGGCTGATATTGTTTGACCTGCTGGCAATACTGTCTAGTCACACTGCCAGTAACCTTGCTGTTTTGTCACAACCATTCAGTCTTCTGTCTGGCAGGTGAACTGATTTTGGAACAGAAATCAGTGTTCAGCATCATGTTGCTTTTGTCAAAAATTTTCAGGACATTCAGGTTAACTCCATTATTCAAATGTAAGAATATAATGTATATGCAGCTAACAGCTAGGGAGTGACAGGCTCTTTCCAGCCCCTGACCTTTTAAGCAGCTGAGGGTGATTAATGTTAACTGGATAGTAAGGAAAATAAAAGAACAAAAAAATCCCAGGAGTTTCTACAGTGAGTTTATTTCTTCACATGATGAACTTACTTTTCAGCTCACCCACACCGGACTTCAGAATCTTTAAGTTGAAACTTACTACATTGCTATGGGGGGTAAATGTGAAGTGTGTTGACAGAAAAAATGTGGGTTTTTTGGCTCTACAAATTCTATGATGTTCTGAAGCTGAGGGCATGTAGCAGAGCTGCACTGAGCTAGCACAAAGGAACAAACCTGATGTCTTCAGAAGTGCTGGCATAGAGATTTGTTGGCAAAAAAAGATGGAATGCCATTCTTCCCTCTGGTGCTAATTTTTTCAGAGGTACTTGACTGGGCCTTTGTTTAGAAGTTAAGTTTTAATTAATTCAAACTTGTGTGACATTGTGAATGCCTCTTGAGAACTATTTTCTTGAATGTATGTATTTCTTAATAATTTTACAAGTGTTCATTGTGTTGAAAGTGTTTATTTAAGGCAACTTTATGAATATAAGTGGAGGATCATTCTGGAGAAACCTGAGAAATAAAAAAAAAAGTTTGAGGCATTTTTTTTTACTTTGCAAGGAAGAGGTTGGTGGAAAAAAAAATATTTGCAAGACTCTGAATATAATTGCTGAGGCCAAGATAAAGTTTTTCTGCTGCTCTGTTCTGTTTCTAAACACTGTGTCTGTTCATTGGAAGTGTTAGCAACAAAAATTGTAGAATGGTTTGCGTTGAAAGGGACCTCAAAGGTCATCTAGTTCAAACCCCCCTGCCATGGGTAGTGAAGAAAAATCCAAAGGTCAAATCCAGTATTCAGGCATAGCACCCGTATTTGTGGCCCTTGAAGGGACATTGGGTCCATGGGGCTGAGTCACTATTTCATTTCTGAAGGATATTGTAAAACTGGAGTTTAATGGCTATTGTTCATCTCATGTTTTCCCCAGGCTTCTGAGGCTTAACAGCACAAATTAAATTTCACACCAGCCAGCCCAAGAAGCCAGCATAATGTTTGGATTTAAATATCAAGCTCTGTTTTCAAGAACAGCTAAATATTAACAGGAGTGTACCAGCACTTCTGTATCTGCACCAGGGAAACAATTTCCACAAAGTGAAAACACAGCAACTTTGTACATACTCTCTGAGAAGAAAATTATTCAGACTGTCTGACTCTGCAAATACTACATGAGCTGGTTAAAAAGGTGGAAAAAAGGATGCATAATAATTTATTTTGCAGTGTTGATACTTCCCATATGCAATGCGTATTGCAGAATTGCACTTCTGTAAAAAGGCAATGAGAGAACCCTGTCAACAAATATCTGATAGAAATGTGGAACTGGCAGTTCATAAATGCAAAATAAAGTTTTAGAGCTGGTGGCTAGATACTGGAGAGCAAGGTTTGCATGAATGAATGTTTCCTCTTACTTCAAATATTTTTATATACTACTGACAGCCACTCTCATTCCTAAATTTCCAGGGTCAATTCCTATGGTCAAAGTTACTGGAGGAGATCATGCACATAATCACCGAAATACCAGGAGTGTTGGAAAGTCCAGTGCCTTTTGAAATGGTCTAAATTATGATTCTTTTAGGTCAATTACCTGGGGAGTAAGGAGTTGGGCTCTAAACACTATTTTAACTCTTACTAAACATGATCGAGACTAACACCAAGGTTTTTTTACCGAAGAACAATACTCACCTGATTATTCATTAAATTTAGAAGATTTTCTTGTGAGGAAATTTTATTTACCATTTTTCTTCTGTAGAGAGACTACCCTAGGTAATTCCTTGTTCATTTATCTCTTATCTCAATCTCTTTGCGTACTTATGCCATTCTGTGTTCAGGAAGCCACTTACTGCAAATTCTCATCTCAGCAATCCAAATGTCCTTGCACTCTCCCTCATGGCCACTCAACTCAGGATTGTGATCCCCTTCAAGTGGCAGAACACTGAAAATGTAAGTGCTCCAAAGATGGGTACTGTGACCCTCAGGTGATCACTGTAACTCTGGCTCTAGGTAGAAAAGCATATTTCACTCTTCTGAAGTTCAGGTCATTCTTTCTAAATTTGGATCTCCAAGGGAAATACACAGAAAAGTGAGTATTACATCCCAGAATAAAATTCTGAATTTTGCACCTGTCTGTATTGCTTCTCAGAATAAAAATCTTTGGCCAAACTCCTGACTGTATCATTCTGTGAAGAATCAAAACCAGAATTTAGAAGAGTTTTCTCTCATGACATATTTTTTTACATCAGGGGAGCAATGTCATCATTTTGGAGAAGATCTTTTTGCCAGCCTCCCCCATAAGAGTTGCTACTGAAGTAAAAAACTATTCTTCATCCAGAGGGATTTCAGCTATAAGGATTCAAAGTGAAAAATGTGCTGAAACAAATCACAGATCTGAGTTTTTACATTTAGATTCAGGTCCAGATACTGGCATGTAAAAAATATGCTACCTTCAGATGTGGCCTCAAAAAAAACCCTGCTGGGAAAGATAAATTGTCTTGGAACCAGCTTCAAATTTCAAACACGACCTCCTCATTACATCTATATTTTAATTTTCTTTAACCAGAATGGAAGGAATAGAGTACACATATTAATAAGTAGCAAATTTCTGCATGTTATGTCAACCATCTGTATAGGGGAGGGCCTTTAGGCTTTTTAAATGAAGTTTAATAACCAACAGAGTCACGTACACCTCCATCACTAAGTCTATGTATTTAAGAGATGTTTGAGGCCAACAGCAGCTGCTGCAGTGATGACAAAATACACACATACATACACACACGTATATAAAATTCCGAAATCCACAATTGCTTCATTAACGTTATTGAAGGCATAAAATAGGTTTTAATTGTATGGCTGATTTCCCACAGCAATTTAATGGGGAAAGAATTTGGCAGAAATCAAAAGCTGTAAAATTCACGTTGTTTGTTCATGAAGTTAGCAGTGAGCTAAATCCTTCAGCTATTACTCAGGCAAAAATCCCATTGAAGTGCATTGAAGTGAACTTCAGTTTCCCCTGAGGACTAAGGTTTGCAGCGTTTTTCTCAAAACAAATGGTAACATTGAACTGTAGGGAAGCTGTCATGATCAGAAAGCCCTAAGGCAAGGACACTGTTACTCTAAATTTAAATCCCTCTCTTTTTTTCTGTTTCTTTCTATTCTTTTTTTTTCCCCCGTCATTCTTTTCAGTGTGACAGATGCAGCAATTTAGGGAAACAGCTCGAGATCGCATGGACACTTATTTTGATTAACAATACAGAAACAATCAGTTGATTTCCATAGGTGCTTCATTTTAAAATGTCTTCTGTTAGAAATATCAAACATCTGTCTGGAGTGGATAACTAAATAGCTGATAGCATGGTATCTGTTCCTATTTTAGGCTTCCAAAGCCAGAGGCACTTGAACACCCATGTAGGATCCTAGGTGCTCGTGGAGACTGGGAAGCTGGAAAGACCTAAGCCATATAAGATCAATTGCTCCTGGCACTTAAAAGGCTAGTAAAAACAGGTTATAATGTTTACATGACTTTTTATGGGTCAGAGTTTATTATAGCTCCTTTCTATGGCCTACAGCAGTGGAGCATTTTACAAGGCTTTTGCTGTGCTTGACAGATATGTTTCAGTGAGTTTGCCAAGGCAGGCTATTTCAACTGAGCCCCTAACATTTAAAGATTTCCAAAATTCTCTTTGCAGTGAAAGATACTTGGAAATTGGACAATATGAAACCAAATTGGATTGGACACAATTCATGACAATAAATAAACCCTGTGACTGCTAATCATAAGAATGTTTATACATGTCAAAAGACATTATATGCTGTACTCAAAATGCTGCATTGAAGCACATTGTGAGGGCTACAAAGTTAAGCTATCAAAAATCAGGGAATGCTAGATTTAAGCTTGCTTGCTTAATCCCTTTCATTCCTTTAAAAAAAGAACAGTCTTGCACAGGATTGTCTTTCTCACTTCCATGAGTGTTCTTTTCTTCAACAGGTTATGCTCTTTTCTTAGTTCAGTTATTGACCCATGTCTCATCTGTTGTACATTACTGAAGCTATTCTCAACACTGATTTTTTGATGATCTCACAGAGTCTTCTATGGTACTTGTAGGTATGTTATCTGAACACATTACAGTAGCCCACAAACGGTCATGGTGGAGACAAATTTTTGTGAATAAAGTGTGGTGCAAGAAAAAGACAAAACCAAAAACATGCAAGTCCTGTGATGGGGATAAGAAATTAAATCTTTTAACAAGAACTTGAAATAGCTATTTTACTAGTGCTGTGGTAGCACTTAGTAGTTAAATAATGAACCTAATAATTAAAAAATTGTCCAAGGTCCTTATCTTCTGGTGGGAATCTGGGAGAAGTCTGTTATAAAGCAAAGGAATTGTTTTAAGGGAAGAAAAATTTCCTTGATGCTTTTAATTTTTCAGTAGTCCAATATTGTATCTTTTTACTTAAATATAAGTTAGATGCATTGTAGTGTAATGGACCAGTAGGTAGAGTGCTAATGAGACTTTGAAGCATAATTCAAGGTAATAAGCCTTGTATACAAGGCAAAGTCAGACTCTCCATGTCATTTTGCCTAGTCTTTACATTCCTATACCTCTCTTTTTCCTGGATGGCATGTTTCTCCAAAATCAAATAATTTCTTCCAGCCTGAAAATACAACTTCCTAAAGTGATACTTCTTGTTGTACCATTAAAAATGCAGATCAAGAAAGTAATTTTTCTCATATTTGTGCAGTTCATAATTCAGTCTCTGGTTATAAACTGCTTAATGGGACTTGGCCAGTGGAAAAGCAGGGGATGATTTTTATCCTGTGTGATAATTCAGTAACAGATGGGAAGTTTTAACAAATTATGATTGACTGAAAACAATTGTAATTTGTAACAATCCTTATATATTTATTCACAAAACTTCAGTAGTCTGGCATCCATTTTTAGCAAATTTCAAATAAAAATTAGTGGGGTCTTCCAAAAATATTGTTGACAAGGGAATCACCAGACAAAGTAAAGTCATAGCCTATTTAAACCCCAAACTTTTAATCTGAACCGTGTTGCTTGCTCACCCTCAGTGTTAACAATTCCTTCTTTGTGAAATTTCAAGTGGAAGTTCTGATAACACATATTGCTTGTAGCCAGAAAGCTGACTTTCATTAAAAACAAACTGCCACACCATACCGTACAGTAGCATTTTACTGAGTTTGAAGTATCTGGCTTGTTAACTCTATTTAAGCAGCTGCTATCTCACTTCAGTCTGATCACAGGACTGTTTGAAATGAAAATAAAACCTGCTTTGTTTACAGACTTCTTTTAACTACTATGGATCAAGAATTGTTTGTTCTTTCTGACAGCTTTTACAGGCTTTTGTTATATTTCATTCTCACTGTGATAGATGCTGGTAATTTTCTACTGGGTTTTTGTAAGTCTTTTTTCTACCAGCCACACCACAGGGAGCTTATCAGAAAGGACTGATCTTTCCTAATCTACTACCCCATATCATGTGCCCTTTGGAACAGGTACGCTTTCAGATCACAGTGCTCAATATCATATACTGTTTAATAAACAGTTTCTTTTTAGTTTGCTTTTTTCCCCCCATTTTTTTCTACTTCAAAATAAAATAAATTTTATTTGCACATGTTTAGACAATTACATTTTCTGTTACTGGTGATGCCAGTAACACTGGTATCACCTCAAAGGCTAATTTTAACTGGCTGAAGGATCTTGCCTACTGTGACATTTTCTCAGACATGATGTCATCTTTTAACATTTCTGTTGTTGAATAAAGAAAATATGAACCATATTGACATTATGCTGAAGATTAATTAGGTTCTATTTCTTAATTTCAAGGGGTTTTTTTTATTTTTGAGTGACGTTTCAGATCAAGTTTATACTGAAATAACTACCCACGAGAAAATATCAGTGAATCTAAAATTTAAACAAGGATGCACTACAAAGCTGATATATTCATTACGTCTTGATTTTTATTTTAAAATATTCTTTTTTTCTCTTTATTAAAAAGATAGAAATACGCTAAACAGTGATTTTTAGGTGAAACCTCATAACTGTTTAATCAAACAGTGACTTTATGGTAAAAATTACAGTTCCTTAAACGTGCATGAAAAGCTGACTATTCTATCTGTTTCAAGACCAAGTTTTAATATGAGCTTTGAGAAGAAGCAATAAAATAGTAAATCAATTATTACACTTTTGAATAAAAATAATTATCTTTATACAACCTGTATATTTTTGGGTTTTACTTCTTATGATTATTATGATTTACTGTATAAATATTAATAGAAACATGCAAATATAAATGTTTAATAATAAATTTACCCAAAGGCAAGATTTGAACTCTTAAATCACACATAAACCTTTAATTTTAGCATGAATATAAAGAGCATTTTCTTCCAACAAACAGAATATCACATCAGATTTAGACATACAATAAAAATAATGGAATGCACATCAGAATGTAAGTAGGAGTCAGTTGCTAACAGTTTGCTGTGAGAATACCCTGTATGGACTCTACATACCTAGAGCAATGTATTTGCAATGAATTTGAACATTTAGTACGTTGTGGAAACTATATAATACATAAAATGTGCTAGTAGAAGAAAATTGCCTACTAATGATCTTTGTAGTTATTATATAGTAATTAGTATGGCTTCAATTGTGTATCTGGAACATGGAGTTGTACCAAGGGTTCATTTAGAGCCAATATTTTTAGAAGAAAAATGATGAGGCTTTTTGCCACATCTTGTGTATTTATGAAGAAATTTCAACATGGTTTTGCAAAACCAGCTGATCTGAATGTTGTTATACTACATTGAATAAAGGAAAAAACTCAGAATTCCTCCTGTCCTTGTGACAATTTTGCACTTTCGTCTCCTTGTTCTGAAAATTTATCTGTATGTAGCTGCAGTCTGGGACAAACAATCTTCCTGCATTTGAAAATAAACTGACCCAAGTTCAATGCTAGAATTTTAGTTCCAAGAGTTGCCTGTTGCAACTCTTTCAGTCTGCAGCAACTAGATAATTTCAGATCTAACATTTTAAATCATCAATATTTTTGTTGGAGGCAAAACTTTGTGAACCAGTGCGGTGGATGTGGAAAGATGACTGGTGGTAAAATCAGAGGTAGGTGAGAAGTTATAGTCACTTCTTAATGATACAGAAATTATAGAGTAAAATATACTTCTTACTCCCTGGAAGGAATGCAGTTGGCAGCTTGAAAACTATTCCACAATGATTCCCCACACCCACAATCTGCAACCATAGCCCCTGCTAAGGCGGATGGAATGGAGGGTGGAGCAGAGTGGAGAAACCTTGGCCAGGCTCTTTTGAAATCCTTGCAGGGAGGGGAATTCAGTGGTACTTGCAGTTGAGAAACAAATTCAGCTCAGTTCAGTTTTCAATATGGGGTTTTCTAGCTTCTGAAGTTGTCTATTAACTGATGTTTCAGGAGATAAAAGAAACCAAACAACAAAAACCCCACGAACAAAAAAACAGACAAGAAAAAACAGGATTTGGTGTTATGATTTAGGACAAAAACCAAATCCTTTTTTACAATTCAATGTGACTTTCCTCTTACATGCAATTCAGAGTCTTCCTTGATTCTAGAACAGAAGGCAGAAGGATTCTTCCCTCAGAGAAAGATTAGGCTATAATCACCATATTGGACATAAGGGTTGATTCTAGAATTAGCAACATTAGAGGAAGCTTTTCCTGAAAAAAATTTAGGCACCAACAGAGTGAATTTCAATGACATGAATGTATTTTTAGATGGTACTGAAAATTTAAATTTCAAGTCTACTGAGTTTGGTGAATCTAAAGGGGCTCATATATGCCAACTTACACTCTGGATGTTGTTGGCTTCAATTAAGGAATAATATTCCTAGTGAAGGATTCTATATGCAGAAATAAATGGATTTTTCAAGTAATTAAAAGACACAGTGAAAGCAGGTATATGTCAGCAGTAAAATTATTTACAGAAAACAGTACAAAAAGTATTTAAAAGACAACAGTGGTTCAAGTAAGAGAAATGGGTGGGTTTGGAGTGACAGGCTGTATAAATAGCTAAACATCAGCCAGCTGGTTTTAAAAATGCAATGTACTGTCTTTACCATTATAGTGCTACAGATACCTAGAAAAATTCACCCTTCTCATCTATCTGCATATATACACACACCACACATATCAATGTACATGCATTAGTCATTCACCAGCGTGTGAAGCCTACCTGATGATACCTCACTGGAAGAGATTTTTCCAGATCCTCAAGACACAAGAAAGAGGTTATCACTACCTGGAAAATGTTTAATCTATCTACCCAGGTACATGGCGGTAGTTCTACTACTGGATACAGTGGATCGTATTAATGAAATGCCATTCTGAAAGAAATCTTTTCTTCTGAAAGAAATCTTTTCTTCTGAAAGAAATCTTTTCTTCTGAAAGAAAGAAATTGTGTT
This sequence comes from Dasyornis broadbenti, assembly GCA_013397935.1. NCBI lineage: Eukaryota > Metazoa > Chordata > Aves > Passeriformes > Dasyornithidae > Dasyornis > Dasyornis broadbenti. The sequence continues at coordinate 2,218,729 of VZRN01003893.1, read as the reverse complement.
CTTAAAACACTGGATTTTCTCATATGGTGGAAAAACTGCTTTCTACCTGTCATTTCAAGCTTGCCACATCACTGGCATTCAGGAATATTTGTGCATCTTTAAGCAAGATCCTATTGATGATATACTCCCTTTCTATGTGTGCAAAGACTTTGAAATGTCCCCACACCTACTGGAAGTAGTTTATCAGCTTTATACTAAATACTAACACAGTATTAGACTTTTCATTTAAGTGGCTCATAAGCCCCAGAAACTTCAGTCTTGTCTGCATTTTTAAATTAACTACCCAGTACATGTAAGATAGCCTTCCTGTCTGAAAATTGAAAGTGAAATTCCTAAATGCGTTTCTTTCACATGGAATTTTAAATATCTTCACCTTCAAACACCGACTTTGAATTCTTTGTGTAAGATTGCATTATTCTTCTTTATACCACCGATCACATCCTGAAGTTCCAAACTGTCATATATATTGTTGCCAGTGTCACTATGGAAAATAATGGGCCTTATTTGGAGGACATCACATGGACAACACATCAGATACCACTCCCTTTTTATCCGAGGGAGAAAGCACATGTTATTGCTATTAACTCTCTCTGATCTGGAAGACAGAGGGAGGACTCCAGGAGAGCTGTTTTTCTAGTCATGAAGAAAAAGAATTACAAGCTATTAATAAGACTTTATTAAGGGACAAGATGCTCAGCAATAACATCTATTCTTCAAAGAGGAAAGTTTGACGTTGTAAGCTCAAGAGAAGAATAGATATTTTTTCAGAGTTTCTCCATGAAAGAAAATGCAAAATTGGTTTTCTAATTTTATTTTTTGCAAAACCTCCTCCTTCTCTGACACTAAGAAGGAGAGAAGTTGAATTATCAACAGAATCACTGAAATACTGCTGGTTTTATGGAAAGCTGATAAAGAAGAATTACTTTTTGATATCAATTTCTATTTTTATATTGTTTATAGGTTTTAATTTGTTCATTATTAGCTGTACATTTGTCATTCCCATAACTGCCACCCTCACCAGACATAATTATTTTTATGGGACTGGTAGAAAACATCCATCCTCCTGCTAGCAAGGACAGTTATCAAAGAAATTAGAAGTGCTAGTTTCTTAAAGGAGGAAAAAATAGACAACCAAAAAAACCCAACCCCACAGTATTTGGACACTAAACATTTTTAATAAAGGAAAACATGGATCAAACTTGTCCTAGTATCATCAGAAATGTCTATTGAAGTCTTTTCAGAGTTCATTTAAGCTATAAACCACAGGTTGCAAACCAGCATTGACTCATCAAGTCAAAAATTTCTTTCTTCCTCTTTAATTTATGTAGAAAAAAAAATATTTGGAAAAATACATAGGGGACGAAAAGAAAAGTAAAAGGACAAAAAGTTGAATAGTTAGACAATATCCATCTGAGGTTTAAGTCTGTAATCCCATCTAAATTTAGATATGTCAGACTTCTTGAAGAGTTCAAATCAAATTTTGGTGGAATAAATCATATTAATAGGTTTTCATGATTCTGCAAAGAGAGAAAAAATAAAATTTGTCTTCTAAGAAGTTTTCATTATTGAAAAGAAAAAAGGTAAATATACTGCTAAAACTTACAAAAAAGTATGCTTCTCCCTGTCCAGCTACTCTGCAGCCAATGAATCTATCACAACCATACTGTTCAAAGACGAATAGTATTGGATTAAGTACCACTAAGTACTTTATGACTATAGTCTGTTTTGTGGGATTTTGCTTTGCCTAGGTAAATAATTCAATTTTGAAAGGTAGGGAACGTGAACTATTTCATGCTATTTCCAGGCTTTTTTATCGTATTATTGTCCCTTTCTTAAACAGCATGTGAACTGCTAAAGAAATATTTTACAACACTTACCTAGTTATAACATCAGCTCGTGGGACTGCCAAATTGGACACAAATGGTTTCTTGGGACATGAGACAAAATTAGTCTTCCTGTAGAAAAACATCTGTTTTCATATTTTTTACATATTCCTTCTTCTAATTTGGGTGGTACCTCATATATGTTTAACTATTATACCTTTTGTTTGGTGATTTTTGAATAAGACTTAGTGAGATTACATAAAACTTCTCCGGAATTAGATTTATGAACATTTTATGATATAGTTCCAAAAATTAAAGATTTGCATAAGAAGTTTTACATGAAACTGACATTGTTATTCACCCTTCAGCTATTAGGCAAATGAAAATGAGAATTAAAGAATAAAATCAATTTGTGGAAAGCAAGTACCATACCCAAGATGAATAATGACTAGTCACTGACTTCTTTGGATAACCAAAGAACTGCAGGTCATTTATAATCTATAGGTTTAAATATTTCTCTGTCTAGAAAGTTTCAAAAAGCCCCTTTTCCTCTAAGAAATCCTATCACACCTTCTTAAATCTTTCCTTCACAAAGAAACCAACCTCCTCACTACACTATGAATTAGCTGTCAAAGTAAGCTCTTCTCAAAAGCATCTTTTGTCCTCAATCTCCCTTTAGTAAAATTATCAACTGTTTGAAAAACCTTGAAAAGTTTTCCCTGCAAATGTGTATTTTAGGGCAAAATTGGTGTTCACTTCTGCTGAAGTATTTGCAAGCATATTTCATGACTAAAACCACCATTCTGGACATGGATAACACTGCACAATATGAAAGCAATGAAATACACTATTATTGCAGTTGCACCACTTTTCAATCTTTGAAAGCAGCTGAAAGTAAAGTTTAATCCATTTTAACAGGAAATTCAATCATGTATATCCTAAACTTTGATCTTCTGTGTCCATACTATTTTTTCCTTGCCTTTGCAGGTCTAATCCAAGTAATACATGCAAGATTCTAAGAGCTAAAAGAAGCAAACGGACATATGGGCAAACATGATGGAGAACTATCTTTATTTAGGTTTTGATTTCAGCTTTTCTAGCATATTTCGATAAGGTAAAAATATAGAGATTATGACGTCTCTAGAATTAGATGTATTACCCTTTCCATTTATTCTTTGTGCAGTATGTGAAGGCTTTTACTAATCAGGAAATGCTGTAGAAAAGAAATATTTTTTCATTACTGATTTTAGTTCTTCAAATAAAACATTTGCTCTCTTAACATTTCTAGTATTTTTGTCTTTCTCTATTTTGTTTAGGTTTAATTTAAGGCAAACATCATAGGAGGGTTTTGATGAATATAGACGTTATCAATGTCTCTTACAAATTATAGAAGTCTTCTGATACATCTGGGTTTACGTGTTCTGTTTCTAGAGAACTGAAAACAGTTATGTGAGTTTTGATTTAAAACACCAGTTTTCACAAAGGACATACCCAGTTAAATCTATACTGTCATATGAAGAATCTTATTCACAAAGGAACTGAGCCATCATTTTGGTTTCTAAAGATACAGATAAAATTGGAATGTAAAGGTTTTGAGAATTAAAAATATTTGTGTGTCAACTTAGTCATTAGTTGCATATGTGGGTGTTACAGGTAATAGAAAGGAAACATCCTGCAAGGAGTTTTGACAGGTTATGATGGCCAGCCGAAATTTTAACAAGTACAATTCTTTGTATGTAGCAATTTCTTTTAATCAGCAACTCTGTACACATATACTTATGTACAGACTCAATACATGGACGTGATGAAATTATTAGACTCCTTGATTATGGTGAGTTCAAATGACCAAGATGGTTTTGTCACTTTCAAATTGTTCCACAGGTTCTGTTATTAATTTCTTGGAACCAGGGAAGATTTGTTGTTTGGGTAAGATGAATTCATTGACAGACTTTCATTTGCAATTTCCAAATGGCATATAATTGTATACAGAAATTTAGATACTGTCTAACACTGATCAGAAGAGAAGTTCTAGGCCAGTTGTTACTCCCTCATTACAAACGATGACGGACTGATGTGAAAATTATGATTAAATGGGTTTCCAGAGTCTTGTACTGAGATAAATAGTTCTTCTAAAAACGTGAGGCATAGTCAAAGCCTGAAACATTACATGAAGAAATGTGATTTATATTCCATGATTTGAGTCTGTTTTATACCCTTCTTTTTCCCTCTGGTTCTCAAAGTTTCATAAAAATGATGTTATGCTGCTTTCTCACACAAATTATACAGATTGTTCCTGCTTCACATCTAGAACTTAGCGTCAAAAATTGCTAGGTAGTAAAAATTCGTGGAGGAGGAGAGAAACTAATCCTTTAGGATAAAGCTTTTCCTAATTCTTCTCGCCTGTATATCACCAGCTTATACTGCTTGGGCATTTCATTAAGAGAACTTCTTGGTTCTCCCAATATGTGAAATTACATCTGTTCTGAAACCCAGTTAAGGTTGCCTGACACTGAAATATCCTTCTTCTCATTAATTATTATTTAAATTTTTATTGTTGTCTTTATTTTTATTTTATTATTCTTCAAGTTAAATAAACAAACAAGAATACCACCATGTTACGCTTCTAACAGTTTCATGGTTCTAGCTACTGTTAAAGAAAAATTTTAAGGGCTTCCAAAACGGAATGCTGCTTTTTCCTTGCACTTAGTTGAAATTCGAAGGAAGAAATTTCAGAGGATTTGACCAGGCTTTCCGTGTATCGACACAGGAAAATGTGCAAGCATATGTCATGGTTTAACTCCAGCTGGCAACTGAGCCCCACAGAGCCACTTGCTCACTCCTCTAGGGTGGGATGTGGGAGAGAATCAGGAGAGCAAAACAGAGAAAACTCGTGGCTTGAGATAAAGACAATTTCATAGATAAAGCAAAAGCTATGCACAGCAAAATAAAGAATTCCTTTACTGCTTCCCATGTGCAGGTAGGTATTCAGCCATCCCCAGGAAAGCTGGACTCCATCACTTGTAATGGTAACTTGAGAAGACAATTTCTATGACTCTGAACATTCTTTCATTCCTTCTTCTTCCCAACAGTTTTTAAATGCTGAGCATGGTACCATGTGGTATGAAATATCCCTCTGATTGGTTGGGGTCAGCCATCCAGGTTGTGTTCCCTCCCAACTACTTGTGCATCCCCAGTCTTCTCCCTGGTGGGGTGGGGTGAGAGGCAGAAAAGGCCTTGACTCTACAAGTGCTGCCCAGGAATGCTAAAACTTCCTTGAGTTATCAGTCATTATCAATTGTTTGAAGAAGTTGGTAACAAACCAAAGATCCTTTGACTTCAGCTCTTGCCTACTCAAAATTTTCTAGTACTTCTTTCAGACTGTACTCCTGTGAAAGATCTTATGACTCTCTACAAACACCTGAAAGGAGGTTGTAGCCAGGTGAGGGTCAGTCTCTTCTCCGAGGCAATTAGCAGTAGGATGCAAGGAGACAGTCTTAAACTGCACAAGGGGAGGTTTAGGCTGGACATCAGGAAGAAGTTCTTCACAGCATGAGTCATTGGGCATTGGGATGGGCTGTCCAGGGAGGTGGTAGAGTCACCTTCCCTAGAGGCATTTTGAAAAGACTGGATGTGGCACTCAGTGCCATGGTCTATGACACGGTGGTGTTCAGTCATAGGTTGGACTTGATCTCAGACATTCTGTGATCTTCTTTTCAACATTTTGGATGATAAAAAAGTACTGTACATCCCATTGCTTCTTTTTTCCATATAAAAATTTGCCTTGTTGCTTTTCTTTTTTATTCCCTGTAAAACTTGAAGCACGGATTGTTTGCAATTTCCTCAGTTATAAATGTAAGGAAATTAATCATTGCTTCCCAAGTTTGTCCTCTTGTTTTTGGTTTTTCTTGGGCTTTTTTTGTAACTGCAGATGTGGTAGTTTTAGACAATTTAGACACACAATATATTTCAGAGAATAATTTTCCCGAAAGAGAAGTACTTTTCCCAACTTATTGATGATGAATGAATGTTCAGAGAAGTCAAATGATTCATCCTTAAAACCAGTCATTGATTTCAAGAACAGAACTGATTAGGTCCCACTTTTGTGGTTTATCTGTCCCTGTTTTCATAGCAGTTCGTTATGGACATTGTCTGAAGCATAATGTATGAAATGAGACAGCAAGAAGAATGAGTAGCTTAGTGTTCCTAAATGGATAAGAGCCAATGACCTAGACAAGTTCGCTGTCTAAGATAAAATTTGAGATCATGTTTTATGAGACAGCAATTCTAGGGAAAAGTAGGCATAGTACGGTATAGCATAGCACAGTATAGTTCCCTGCTGAATACCTGGATCAGGTACCAGACTAGCTTCATTCATACAGACCAGCAACACTCCTCTAAAAATGTAAATGGTTAAGGATGGAAAAGCTTAAAATCAGGAAATAAGGGGAAGTGGGATACACAGAAACCAGCAATTGTGGAGTGGAAAATGACTCACATATTAATAAGACAACATACTTAACATAAAATTCTAAGGGAAAAACACCTAGTGTAGCCCTTATTTTTGGATGACATGCTGGACTGACAAATCCACCTCAGCAGGGTGACAGATCATGAAAATCAAAGTTCAGGAGAACTTTGTACATGAAGGATAAAATTTTACCTTCCCTAGATTACTTTTGTTTAATAGCAATGGCTCTGAGCAGAATAGTGAGCAGAACTGAGTCAGCAGTTATTGGGACAGCTGGTGAAAAAAGGGGTGCAGAAAGGCTCTAGGACACTGATTATGATCGTGTAGGACTTCTTGATTTACACAAACCTAGTGGCAACATCCCAGAGGGCAGATGTCGATCCAAACTGACCTCCAAAGACAGGACACAGAAGACCAGGTGTCAGGCTGCTAAGCTTGCCTGACACTGTTCCCAGGAGTAAGGGGCAATGGCAGTCTCAGCTCCCTTTGAGGGGATGTGCCACTGGTTGAAGCAGTTCAGGAAGGACAGGAGTAGGCAGTATGCCATCTGAGATGTAGAGCAGATCAACAGGATCTTCACAGAGATCCTTCAGAAATCTTTCTTCCTGCTGTTGCATAGGAGGAGATACGGACAGAAAATAACTTTTAGTGAACATAGGATGGCGGCTCCCAAGATGGGAAAGCTTGTGATTTCTGACAAAGGAAGACTTTTTCTGATTTTAGATGTGCATTTGCAAAAGAGGAATAGAATTGCTATAAACTTGGTGTCTGAAAACTTCTGTCCTTTTCCTGCTAATCATTCAGTTTAAGTCGGTTTCCTGCCTGTCATAAATAAAAAAAATAAGCTAGGCAAGTATTTGAAAATGGGGATGTTTCACTTAACAGTGTTTGTTGGGTGCATTTTTTTTTTTTTAATGGAACTAAGATGACATAATTAGTATTAACACAACTGTGAGAAAGGTGAGCATTTTTCTGTGCCAGAGAACAGAGGCCACTTGGAAAAAAGGCACTGGGTCATTGATAAATATTCTGAACAGGTGACTCTTTAGTTCAACAAAGAAACAGAAGATAAAAGGGCTATGAATCAAACAAATGGAAAAGGGAATACAGAAGGATTTGGAACCAGGTTTTGAAATGGGAGGGGGATATTCTGTGTGCTTCATCAAAGCTGAGAACTGGGGAGAAAAGATTATCAAGGGTAGTGATGAAACACTGATGATGAGTCAAATAGAAGGATACTAATGGCATAGTATTTTAATTAAGCTTAAGTAGTGACAGTAACTTAACTAAGGCTAAGATATACATGATAAAAATATTAGTCTTAAATACATGGAATGTACACTGATATAACTCAGGCAGATATAGATTAAACGTATGGTTGAAACAATTATGAATTTCAAGCAGAGATTTAAAGTTATAACAGAGATGAGTGGCAGATTTCATAGTTATTTTCTCAATAACAGTTCTTACCACGAAGGTCACAAAATTGCTGGGCAGGAAATGAGTGTTGAGTGTAAGAAAACAACCTGACTATGAGGAAAAAGTAGATGCTGAAAATAGATACTTGAGAAAGACCTGAAGAGCACACTTTAGTCAATAGGAATCAAGAGGAGAACTGCACTGAAACTAAATATGAGATAGTTTTCTGGGCTAGAATGTGACAGATATACAGCTTTTTCTGATAATAAGTTTCTAGGCAAAATGGTTCTGTGCCTGGAGTTCTGTAAAGAAAGTCTGCTGGTGCTTCATAATGAGATCGGTGAAAAGAGGAAAAGAACAATCTAAGAAACTGTCTGTGTAGAGAGGATAATAAATGGTACCGAAAAGGTTAGAGAGAATCATCCATCGATTGTTCTTGGGATCAATCTTACTTAATATTTTAATTTCATTAATGACCTTGGAACAAGTAATAAAAATGTGCTGATGACATATGATTGCCAAGGTACTGCCTGCATGATAGAATATCAATGTAGGTAATGCATGGGATGGTGCTAAGAGACTGAAAATTATAACTGGAATGAAATGTAATAATACTAAATAGATCATGAACTTAAAGATTAATTACAAGACTACTGTGTATAAACTAGGCTAAACTTAAAAACTGTAGGAGCAAGACATTCACTTATTAATTCATCACAGGATATCTGTGAATAGTGTTTGTGATATCATGAAAAGCAGAACAAGCACTGTATTAAGAAGTATATTTTTGTGACTGATAAGGAAATTTTAATATCACTCTGTGAACCTGTTGGATTCCGCTCTATACAGCAGAATTCAGAAGAAAACATATATGAGAACAAATCCTACAAGATTAAGGAAAGAGAAGATCACACAGTACAAGAGGAGGTCAAAAAGGGGCTAGTTTAATGCAAGTGGGAAATGTCTTCAATGCATGTAAGAACAATGATGTTCCCATACATCAGTGCAGACAGAAATATGAAGAAAAAGAATGCTGGTTATCACAGGCATATCAGTTAAACGTGAATTTAGGATTGGTGTTAGATGAAATTTTGACTGTTAGTAAAGAAACAAAAAAATAGCTTAGACAACTGTAAATGAAGATTAGATAGAAGGGTTATTTTTCATATCTTTTTCTTTTCTTTTATGGAAATCCACATAATTATTGCAGAACTGAATTTTTTACCTTTTAAAATTAGGAAACCTATTATGGAACATCACTCTTACTCCATGCTTGTAATGGACATTGATAGAATGTTTACACAAATTATGTCAAATAAAAAGACAGGTGAGAAAGAGCACAGGAGTAACTCAGTAGTTCACAGATGTTGCAACTTGTAGGAGATTATTTCCTAGGCTCCTCCACAATTTGACTTCTATTCTTATTCCTGTTAATAAGCCACAAATTTCAGCAAAATGTACTACAAATTATTTCTTATGAACAGTGTGCTTTTGTTTGAGTTTGTTTTTCACAGAATATCATGTATTACTATTCTGAAGCTACTTCCAAACCAAGTCACTTCACTCCTTGAGAAATTAACTGAAGTGTTGGCCTGCTCCACAGTGAGCTTAGCAATACAAGAAACAGAAGTGTTGGCTTGAGCACTAAAACTGGATACCGGTTTTCTAGAAAATCTCTTCACTTTTCTATGTACAATCCACATGCTTATTGTTGCCCAGAGAAGCAAAGTTGCTTATCTGTAAAACTGTTTGAGTCAGGTAGGAAAATCTGTGACTCAGAACCGTGACTACACACACCCCACTGTCTAAACAGCTGAACAATGAACTACAGTTTTTGCATTCTGTGGCAGTTTTAAAATATATAACATTCATGAGCCACAGTATATTATGCAGTTATTTAATAATAACAACTTGAATGTGTCCGTAACTATTATACTGGAAAAAAAGGATCATATTTTAATTTAATTTCAAGCAGAATTCAAAGACAAGTTCCCTAATATGGCATAGTCCCTTGGATATAAATTCCAGTCCTCCTCATCTGACTCAAACAAAGCTTCATTGGAAGTTAGTCACTTGGATCAGTTTCCATGTTTACAGGTACTGTAGACGGCTGCACAAATGTAATGGCTTTGATTTTTGTTAGCGATGTTATTTTAAAACAAAACTGATTCCCTCACATGGCATATTCCTTCTCAATAGAGTGGTGGAGTGTACGAAGAACGATGGTATAATAAAGGCAAAAATATATTTTTATTTCAATGAAAAATGACATGTGCCAACTATGAACATAGCTAGACCAATTTACGTATAGAAACAAAATGCATTCTTCCACCCCATGGGTTTTCTTTTTTCCCACCTATTTGATTTAACCTCATTTAAAGCTGTGTACAGCTGACTCAATAATTTTTAAGATTATTTTGTTAGTGCAAAATATATTTGTTATTGCTTTAGCATCTGTATTTTTACATCTCTTCCATTTTTTTCACAATGCTAGTGAAGAAAATGTCAATAACACCTAATATTTTCCCATAATGTCCCTAAATATGCACAGTATATTAAAAAATACCATTATAGATAATGCAATATACAAAATGAGGGTATGTAGCAATAGTATAAAAGTTAGATAGAATTAGCAGTTGAAAGTAGTCTTTTAAAAAAGAAAATGACAGATTCACTATCATTAGAAATTTATTAGCTTAGATAAAGGCATATGGAGTTATATTCCCAACTTCAAATGTTTTATTTTATTACGTTAAATAAATTCTAGTCAGTTGTATTTGTTAAAACTTGTTTTCCATTTTAAAAGTGAAAATTTCACTCACTGTTATCTTTCTCCTTGACTTACAGCTTAGTGGGGCAGGGAATCAGCCAAACAAAACCACAAAATATCTCAGGTCTCAAGTCTTAATTACTTCTAAGAAGGCTACCAGCTTGCACAGGGGAAAACCAAGAAGGGGAAATGAATCCAAGACACAGGGAAACAAGTTCTTTCCTACAGGACAATGCAGCATCCAGATATGCATCTAAATATTGTCAGATTTAATAGAACCATTTGCCTAATGGGAACTTTAAGAGTAAGGTTTTGTCTGCCTGGTTGGTTGGATGGTTGGTTGGCTTGTTGGTTTTGTTCTAGTATAAAAGGGGATGGGGAAAGGGAAGAAAAAAAGAAAAAAGGAAAATGGAAAAAAGAAAAAGGAGAGAGAAAAATCAAGGCACCATCCTAAATATTCTCATTAGTCCTTTGATTCTCTAAAAGCAAATAATTTCACAATGCAGATTGGAGCATTACTGGAGACACCTCTTTAGAGATGTAAATCATCACAACTTATTATTTACATCTGACAGCAAAATGTAGAAACTTGTTAAGAATTGTGAAGATGTGTAAACAGGCTTGACTGGAATTGTGAAGGTTTTTTGAGGGATGACATGAGATACACACGTTATAATGCCACGTTTAGACAAATGGCCGTTCTGAAAATCCGAACAGACAGGATCTCTATTAAATTGTTTTAAACTGTTGACCAGGTAGTACCAGACCCTGATGATAGCACATAAATTAAGCTCAGGGTTCCAGCTGAGGGTGTGAAAAAATATGTGGAAATATTGTGATATGGTGTTTCTAAAAGAAAAATAAAACAGGAATGCAGCCTGAAATTTGGACTGGCACAATTATGTGAAAAAGTTTTGCAATTTATTCAGGATATAATTCTTAATGTTGTAGTATCTGCCTGGCTTAATACTTAAACACATACTTAGGATCTTATTTAAATGAAATCATTGAGTGTTGTCTGCATTTTTGCAAAATATAGGTCAAGAAACTAATAGCATAATATCCAGATCTGACTTGGAACTGTGTGAATTTTGAGGTCTCAGGTTTGGATGGGCTGCAAATACCAGCATCCAATAGGAAGGAATATCCCTGATATTGCACACCCTCTAAGAGCAAAAATACAGAAAATTGTGGAATTGAGAACCCTTGCAAAGCAAATTCCAGCCCAGCATGTAGTTTTCTCTAATACAGAGAGATTACATAGTCTGAGCTGGAATAGTTCCTTAGAAATAAAAATAACCATACTAATTGTGATACTGAGATCAGAAGTGGTCAGTGTATGCATACAGGGAACCAGACAGGTTGAAAGAATCAGGCAAGTTCTGTAACTGAAAAATGTAAGTCTAGGCTTTGACTGCAGAAAAAAAAAAAAATTGAATTATTGAAACTGAATTGCAGAACCAATTTAGATATACTCTCAGTGGCTTTAAGAAAAAGATCTTCCATATGGAAATGAGAGAAAATATTCAGAGAGATTAAGTATCAATTGCTTTCTAGTTCATTATGTAAGAAGAGATTTATACTACAAAACTTAAATATTTGATGATATTCCAGTTTGAGAAGCAGAATACTATAATGATAAAGGAATATTAAAAAAAGAAAGATGCAGACCAGTTCTGCTGTGTTTTCTCAAGAGCATTTCAATTGAACAAAATCAGGAAAAGCCAGAACTGATAAAAATAAAGAAAATATCTATATATTTCTCTTGATTGGTACTTAAGTTGTGGAATGCATTGCTGTTGACTGAGAAAACAGAAGCTTTTTAAGATTTAGAACACAATCATTGGATAAAATGATGTGTAGAGTATTACTTTGAAAACATTATGCTACTCAGACGAGACTTTTTCCAAATAATAAAGAGAAAAAAGAGACAATTGTGTGAAAGATATTGGAAATAAACTGCCACACTTATCTAATGGTTGGGAGCTTATTCTTTTTCCATGATAAAAATACATGTTGTAAGTGGGGAGATACCTATCCTTTGTGATACAGAAATTTTGAGTCCATGTTGATTTTTGATTCTCCTTCAAAATTGACATGATAGACTTTGAACTTTCTTCTCCTCAAATGTGTAGATGAATATGTCTTCAGGGATACTAAGGGAACTGAAAGAAGAATGCACACGTGGAAAGCACAAAAAGTCACTGTGTGTGAGTATCTATTTTTGAAAAGCTAGCTTAACCAGAAGTTGGGTAAGGTCTTTGTGATGCAGTCATGAGGGAGATTTAATATATACATTGAACTACTGTCTAATGGCAGACACCTTTAAAGAACAACTCCTCCTTTTCTAAACCTAGAAAAGGAAGCAATTTATCTGCTGTTTGTCTACACCAAGAAAAACAAATGACAGAGGTCTGTACCAAATCAGACGTAATTTCTTGGGACTGTCATTCAGCACTCTCAACATTAGTCAATAGCACTCGCCAATAATCTCACTTTTCTTCAATTTCCTCCCAGAGTGTGTGTTTCCGTGTAAAAAGTATAAAGAAATTCTTGCATCGGCTTCTAAATTGAGGTCACTGGAGATGTATAACAGCTTTGGATACTTTAACAGTAAAGACTAATGAGCACGAGTACTCAATGTCCATTGGAAATTGATGCTATTTGTCCATCTCTAAGGTTAATTTGAAAGTTCTTCTGGAAATATCTTGCCGTGGTGACAGTAGCATGGGAACAAATCTTTTCTCTCTAAATGTAGTGATTGCAGTTTGTAAGTTGCTGGGAGATAGAAATAATTATTTTTGACTGTTTCAAGTAGAAAATGAACATAAGTTTGTTTGTTAAAGGGTATTTTAAAAACTCCAGGTGCTCTATAAGGTTACCTGAATTATAGCTGTAAATGATAGTGATGGAAAATATTAACAAATTCAAACAGTTAATGAATTAAAGAAGCAAACCAACACCCCTCAAACTGCTAAAAAGGCCTTACTCAATACATTTTTTCCACATCCAGGAAATCAAGCTGTTTACAAATAATGAGTGTGACATTAACTGCTTTTATTCTTGCTAAAGTAATCTGGATTTCAATCCATTTTATGTTATGAGGGAAGAAATAGGTCTCATGATGTGGCTTTACAGTGTAACTGGTGCTAATTATACAGAACATTTTTTAGAATTCTACTTACTTACATAACACTTCAATAGATCCCAAGAGCTGATTAGAGTTTTACTTGCAGTATTTAAGAAACATATAAGAGACAGTCAAATTAGGAATCAGAATAATTTCCTTTTGATGGCATATTTCTACAGGAAGTATACTTCCAAAATTACACATATGATCTATTTTAATTTTTTAAGATTTTAAAGCCTTTTACCCCAATGTGATAGAATCATCAAGCTATACAATTACACGTGGCATGTTACAAGGAACTGACAGCTCAACACACATGCTTCCTGTACTTAAAGCAACATTTCCAGGCACATCAAGTATTCTTTAGAATAATAACAACATTTAGCGTACTCTGTTGTTCAGTTAGCTTGAACTGGCTAACTTGGTTTCTCTTGAGATTCCACTGTTTGGTAGATGTCTCAAGGACTGAGCACAGTTAAACTTTTAAACCAGTAAAACAATGGAATAGAAAGACAGATGTGGTAAGGTTACGGGGCTATTTTATCTTTTATATAATACTCACACAGGAAAGACATGTGACAGGTTCCCCAACTGACAGAAAATCTTAGGTGGTACTTTAATTACATCAAACACTGTAGGACAAGGAACCCAAGGAATGAAGTTTGTTGTGTTCTTTATCCATTGAAACGAGCCCAAATACTAAGCTTGTACTGGCTACCCACAATAGCCTAAAATGTGCCTTAATATGTGCCATTCCTTATACAAACCTCATGTGAAAACTAAAAGCACATTATATATTACCTCATATTTCTATATCTCATGTTCCATGGCTCTATCAGTCACAGACATCTGTGACTGTTCTCGCCCTTTATTGCTACCTCCTCTTGCCAAGCCTTGCTGATCACCTCTTAGATCTTGCTCAGTGTAATTTTTCTATCTTTCCTGGTTGGTTACAAAGTTGAACCTCATAAAAACACGCTTCAGAGAGATTATTTATGCAGTTTGCCTTCCATCACACTTCCATCCTAACCACATATCTCACTCATTTGAATAACTATTTGTTTGTTTCTTTACTTGTTTTTTTGATACATTCGTTGGCATTATATTTGGCTGAATGCTTCATGGAAAGGCTTGATCCAATGTGCATTTCATTCTCTTCCTGTCTGTTCTATCTGAGAAGTAAGCTGATACAACAGTGGAGTTTTATAGGCCATAATGAGGAAAGAGATGCCTCAATTATCTGTTTAAAGACTGGCTATAATATTGCTTCCTTCTACTTAGCTTGATTTTTTCAAACCTCTCAACCAAGAGGATAATTTGGTAACATCTTTGTCCTAGTGTATCCCCACCTGTTTTTAACACTTCAGAGGGAACATTTCCAGCCTGCTTTGTTTTCCTAAATGTTCTAGTTGCTCATTGATTTTTTTTTTATAAATTGAGTTCTTTCACAAGCGAGTCAGCTGTCTGGAAAGGTGTCTGTTTGTTAGTCACTTTAGCATGATCCCATTTAAAGAATTGTATCTGGTTTCTTTATTTCCGATGGTCAGTTTTCAGATTTCTCAGGAAGAATATAGATATAAAACTGGAAGTACCTAAGATGTTGAAACAACAACTAAAGGCTAGAATTAGAGACTGTTATGGCAGGGGAATGTCAGTAGTTTCTTAGAGATTACCCTTTTTTTTCTTTTTTTTCTTTTTTTTAATCTTGGGAGGTTAAGTTGCCATGCGTGCCTCCTAAGCAGGCATTTTCATTTTTGCTACTTATCTCTAGTGTCATGCAATTTATAAGTTGTATAGTACCTTCTTCTTCATCTTTCTGATCCCCTGAAAATCTAAAAATGCCCTTTTATCTTAGAAAAATTGACATAGCATTGGTTTTGAAGTGTAATTTTTCCTCCTCTTGTCATTCTGTAGATAGAAGGGAGATAAACAAAAGTATATATGCCTTATCCTCCAATTTTAAAAAATCCTCAAAGTTCTAGTGACAATGCTGAAATAAGTGATAGCATATGCAAGCAAGGGGAAAAAATATTTCCTGCTAGTAGCTGAGGTTTTTCAAAATGACAATATAACATCTGTTGATTAAACTCTGAAATGAAAACTGAGAATTCTAATGGGCCAATTGATGACAGACACAAAAAAATGAATCAGTAATCACTCCCACTTCAAAAGATAGATATCTTTTTTTGTTGTATGAGGCCAGAATTCCAGTCTATTTCATCTACACACATTTAGCTAACTTCCTAGCATAAAATTCCAAGGTAGTTAATGGTTATTACATTTGTCGTCATTTCAAGGGTATAGTAAAAATGAGAAATAAGAATATTTCTCAATCCTTTGGTTTGTGTGCCCTGGCCAAGTTCAGGCTGCATATTGGGATTCATATTGTGTGCTTGGGATGTCACATCTCCGTCCCCCACTCTTAGTCTCCCTCTCTCTCTCTCTTTCTCTCTCTCTGTATGTATATACACACCCCTTGTTATACTTTGGGAGGCAATTCAGGTGTGTGGACACTCGACGCATGTAGCATCATCTCCCAGACCTGGAGTGGATTTTCAGCAGACCGTGGTGTATAACTGCCAAAGAATTTTTGAAACAGTGGTGTTGTGGTTTGACTCGGCCAAATGCCAGGCACTCACAAATTAATACACCCAGGGCTCATGAGTTGAGATAAGGAAAAAGACACACTAGGGCATAAAACAGGCTAAAAAACCTTTTATTTGTTAACAGAATCAGAGAAGTAAATGAGAAATGAAATAAAACTTTCACAGACACCATTTCTCCACTAACCCCCCTCCCTCACAGCAGCTGCACAAGGGAACAAGGCATGGAGGAGGGTGGGGGGTAGGTCAGTTCATCACCGAAATGTTTCTCCACTGCTCAGGGGAGAGGAGTCCTTTCTTCTGTGTAGCCACGGATCCCAAATCTCACAAATAGCAGTCTGCCCGACCCTGTCATGTGAGCTCCCCCCACGGGCAGACAGTCTTCACAAAACTGCTGCAGCGTGGGGTCTCTCGTCCACGGATTACAGACCTCAGAGTTGGCTGTTCCCTTTCAGGAGCAAGGCTTTTTCCTCTTTGCTGAACCACAATCTCTCTCAGGCACCAGCATGGGGCACTTAATTCAGTCTTTAAAAGCCTGTTTCTCCACTGAGACTCCCGCTGGACTACTGCCTCCTCCAGGCATCCACCCGCTCTGGCATAGGCTGCACCTGGATTTTAACATTCCCCGTGGACTCCATGGGCTGCAGGGGGACATCCC
>VZRN01003893.1:2162535-2201559 GCA_013397935.1 Dasyornis broadbenti | reverse complement strand
CCCCCCCAAATTGCAAAAACTGGGCCAAGCAAAATCAACACAAGTGGACATCCCTCATTTTAGTTGTGTGTTCCGTTTACTTTACTCTATTTTCTGGGCTATATATTTAAAACAGAGTAATTGTTATTAATAGCAGTAAAATAACCAAATAACACATACTTCAGGGAACATATTTTAGAACTGCAGGTTGAGACTTTTTGAAAGGAAATAAGTTAGTCATTCCCTGCAGTGAAATAACATGTGACCACCTTATTTACATGTGAAAGTCCTATTCCTGAAATCTATTTTTTGATGGGAAGAAATGAAATTTCCATGCTGTTTCTTGTTTATATAAAGCACCAATGAAATGCCCTATGAAGCTTTTTGAATATTCTGCTTTTTGACATACAAGGATTTAAGTAGAAATTATTAGTTATGTGATTTAATATGCATGCATCAATTTTTATGTACAAAAATTGTATTTGTCTATAAGAATGGCATCATAATCAAAAAACACCTAACCTAAAGTATAAGTATTTGGAGCTTGTGTTTTCACTTAAGGCACTTATGGCTGGAAGCGTCTGTACTGGCATGGTGTGTAAAGAGTCTTTAGGGAATGCTGAAGGACTGGGAATGACCTTAAAAAATATAAAATGAGAGATAACTTAATTTTTAATTTAGTTTCATATAGCTCATTATGCATTGAAAAGTATTATTAAATATATTGTATTATTGTAACTTGGATATTTATTGTCAAAAATCTATACTTCACCAAGCATGTTGAGATTTTAAATGTGTGTCATTATTCAGTTTTTGATGTCTGGAGGAATTTTACCTAAATACTCACATAAAAGTAAAGAGTAAGAATCACAATTACAGAAAGAAATAAGACTCAACTTACATTTTTAGTTTGTACAAAATAGCTGACGTTACAAGTTTAAAAACTATTTTTCTTAGAAAAAGCATTTTTAGAAGAAAAAGAGATAATGTAGATGAAATTAAATTTAGGATGATTCTGACAAGTTATTTGTAAGGAGTAAGGTATGAAGTAAATTTAATCAACAGAAAATTGGGGAGCACATATGAAGTAGTTTTCTTTTAAATTCAGATGATGGATTTAAGTACTGTCACAGTAAAACCATTATTCCATCACATAGAATGATATTTGGTGTCCTTTGAGTCCATTTGTGAGGAAGTGAGCAATGGTGGGAGCTTTATCAGTTGTCTATACATGTGACTGTCACTTGATCTGCTCTTTTGATGACACTGTATGTTTTTAATTATTTATGTATGCTTTAACCTTCCACTGCTATGATGTAAGAAGATGCAAATCTAAGAGCTTTTGGTATAAATGTCAGAACTCCACGTTGTTATAATGGCTGGTTTTATTTTCTCTTCACCTTCAGAATGTCAAAAAAAGCTGCAGCATAAATGAAATCTTCATCTCAGTTGTGCTGGTTGTGTGATTTATAAAGTCATTTAACAAGTATGATTTAGTTGTATCTAGTGAGAGATCCTCACCCTAGCCCAAAGACATTACTGTCAGCTTAAAACTCTGGCAGTATATAAACTACATGGATATAGTCACAACTTGTTGTCCCAGACCTTATTAATCCTTAAGCTATTTGCATTTAAAACTGGTTTTGACATGGAATCCACTGTAAATCTGCACTCCCTGAATTTCTACTGACACTTCAGGGTGACAATTTGATTTTTTATTTTAAAGAAATCTCTGTTCTTGCTTAATCTCGTTACCTGTTATGCAGGCATTATTTTGTCTTATAGCAAATATGTAGCTTACCGCAAATTATTGTGTCATTGTTCTGCCAAAGCCATCATCCATAAGGGACTTTTCCAGTGAACCAATATCAAAATATAGACAAGATTACCATAATTTTAGAACCAGCATCTTGAAAGCCTCAGGGCTCTTTTGTATTAAGCCTCTTTGTTTCGCAAAACTACCAGCATGAAGGTATGAATGACATTAACAACTTGTAACCCTTGCAAAATAAAAATATCACTTGATTGTTTTTAGAGTAAACTTGTTGCATTGCAACCGATACTGGCTTGTTTCTTACTGCACATTTGTTTTTATGTTTTCTGACATTATTTTTCAGCAGGAAAAGATGACAATTCAAAACCACTTAAGAAGTATGACTGAACTTGCCTCAGAAATAGTAGAAATTATCATTTCAGAAAGAGCTCCTTAGGCATCCTATCTTCCCCCTCCAAAATGTATGTATGTATGCATGTGACTTTAAACACATCATTAATCCAAATTTCTTCATTAAGACTATTTTGTGTTTATTGTTATTTTAAAGTATTTTGCTGGATTGGAACCACAGAATGATAATACAGTATTCCCTTCAAAGAAAACAAATACTTGTTTTTCTAACTAAAAGACACAGGGGACCAGAAAATGCTTTATATTTTTATATTTCCTCAGCTGAAGTTGTCATGCAGTGCTGTAAATGAGGATGAAACACTAGTGTTTATTTAATTGGTAATATAAAGGTGTAGCAACATGAGTGTTTTCTGTGTAAGATAACAACGAACACCAAAAAAAAATTCAAAATATGGTCAAAGTTATCTAGGAAGAACAAGTTAAAAGAAAGGTTAAAAATGGGACAACAGATGATGTGTCATAGGTTAGTTACAAAAGATACTGACATGTTTATTTCTGTTATATAAAATGTTATGACAGTTTGGGTTGCCAGCTTGGACATGCCAGGTAAGACATTCAAGTACAGTTGTGAGGAAAAGACTATGCCATGTGTCTTAAAGAAGCATTTGGTAGGCATCAAGGTTGTTAGAATGTCCCTTTTAAACTGCCAGAGTTTCCTTCAGGTTTCTGCCATGTGAGGCGCAGCTTTCTGTCATATAAAGACATCAATTTGAGCTCACATGATCAAGCTCTTCTGCCATGAGATAACAGCATATGAAAACTGAGTTGTGAACTGATACCAAGCCAAATGCTACTCAAACAATACCCAGTCCCCTGTCTCTAATTGTGTTTGTTTTATTCCAACTATCAGTCAGAAATGGTAAATGATGTTACATCTGCTCTGGCAATAGAGACAAATGGATTACCACAGGAATGTGCGCAGATATCTAATAGGGACAATGTGATTACTTGTAATGTAATGATTCATGTGCTATATCTTTCAGCAGCTGCTTTTTGAGAAGCAAAATCAAAATATACCATAGCTGTTCATAAGTGAAGCATAGAGAATAAGGAGGCAAATTTTTCACTGTTAGACTTTATGAGAACTCACTAAATTGTGAGAAGACTGAATTAGTTATAGATCTCAGCTTATTCAGATGTGCAAGAGTGACAGCAAAGAAAGAAGAAAAAGAGAGATCATTAATTTTGTAGCCAACAACCATTACAGTCCTCTTTTAAAGAAAGAAGGAACCAAATAAATATAGAGTGACTTTGCTTGCCAGAAGAAATAATTACTCTTCCCCCAGCTATACAAACATCATGCAGTGACTGAACTGGCAAGAACCTCCCAGCAATTCAAATGTTTCCTTTACACCCACGAAGAGGCTCTGAGTGTTGCAGAGGATGCAGTGTCCACTAGACTGAAAAGTGCAAGTCCAACACTAATAGCTGGCCTCCGTGCTGTGCAGAAACACGTGTAATTGCTTAGTAAGTTCAGTATTTCAGGGATAAAGACATTTTGAATTCAGATACACAAGAATTAGGCTTAGTTGTCATGGTATTCTCAGTCACTGACCAAAATCCTCTTTTGTTTCATTCTACCAAAAGTAAATGTAACTTTGCAGAGGTTTCAAAATCCTCTTTAATAAAATATATTATGGTATTTACTAAGTATTAGAAAAATTAAATTAGTGTTTGCTTGTACTTCTTATGAAGAATGAATGCTGGATTTATTAAAAGCCTATACTATTTTATGTTTGTATTTTATAATTCTGTGAGTTAAATTTGCTTATGTTTTGTCTCCAAGAAAATGAATTGGGATAGTTTAGAGCTATATATTATGGATCTGAAAATTTATATGTCTAGTTTTGATGAAAAATCTGTCTAGCTTTCCTGCCACATATGAGAAGCAACTAGGTATTAAAATTTCAGACTTCAGTGTAGCTAATCCTTCTTCAGAAGTTGCTCAAGATTAAAAAATAAATAAGCCTGATTTAAATTTGTCTGAGACTACGTCATTAACTTGCTGGACTTGAAACATGGTAAGAGCCAGCTTTTTAAAAGACGATCTTTTAATAAATATAATTGTTTTATTGGCACTAAAATTACAATTTTTTAAAGAGAATTACTCGACAACAATACTAGAAATTAAAATTCCCTGAAATATATTTCTGAAACAAAATCCCAGCTATAATTCACAGCATGGATAATTGGGGCATACATAATCCAGTTGATAGCTGTCGGTGAAAGGCAGGTTTTAGTTTCTGGAGAGTAAGTCTGGGAACGCCAAGGCTTGGAACAATAGTGTGGCTGTTTTGAAGATAACAATTGGTGCAGCCTTACCTCAAATACTGTGTGCAGTTTTGGTCACAGCAATATAAGAGAGATATTAAACTGTGAGAAAGTGTCCAAAAGAGGGCAATGAAGATGGTGAAGGGCCTTGAGGGGAAGCTGTGTAAAGAGTGGCTGAGGTCACTTGGTCTGTTCAACCTGGAGAAGAGGACACTGAGGGGAGACTTCATGGCAGTCTATGACTTCCTCATGAGGGGAAGAGGAGGGGCAACTACCAATCTCTTCTCTGTGGTTACCAGTGACAGGACGTGATGGAATGGCCTGAAGCTGTGCTGGGGAGGTTTAGGCTGGATATTAGAAAAAGGTTTTTCACTCACAGGGTGGTTGGGTACTGGAACAGTCTCCCCTGGGAAGCGGAACAGCACCAGCCTGACAGAGTTCAAGAGGCATTTGGACAATGCTCTCAGGCACATGGTGTGTCTTGGGGTGTCCTGTGCAGGGCAGGAGTTGAACGTGATGATCCTTGTGGGTCCCTTCCAACTCAGCTCATTCTCTGATTCTGTGAAAAAATCCTTACTGGATTCAGTAAAGGTTGTTGTCTTACTGTGGTTCTTTGTGGTTCATTGGACAAAGATTGCACTGTAATCACTTCCCTAACCATGAAGCAGAAACAGTTTTATATTTTTGTAGGGAGACATTTGGTTTACAGTTGAAAAACATTATGCAAATGTACAGTATCAACTAATAACTACTTAACTGCAATCTGATTCAATATTCCTACCAAATAGACTGTCACTGATTTAACAGAGTTTTCTCAGCAAATCCAAAATACATCATTCCAAGAAAACACATCAACTCTGGAGAATTTTGGAACAGTGAAGCAGATGTACCTCTGGATCTGCTAGAGCTTCATGTATCTCAGCAGGAATATTCACAGAAGAATATTACACTGAGTCTGTAGTGAAGAGTATCATGCCACAGCATTAATAATCTTCAAGGATGTGTAACATGCTGTCTCTGGAGATATATGCTTTGTGCAATATGTGACAGACAGACAGACAGAGAAGAGGCCATGCAAGTCATACAGTCTGATTTTATGTGATGGAAAGTTCATTTTGTTTATTGGTCTGCTGTTTGAATATTATGACTCATTAAGAGGAGACGAACTGGAGACATCTTGGGGCAGGGGTTTGGGATAATTACTGCTCTTAGAAGTTGTCAAGTTTGTTGAAAGGAGGGACTGCTCCTAACCTGTAAGGGGGGGCAGTCAAGTGAGGAGACACTGGAGCCTCAGACAGGATGGATTACTCAGCATTACGTTCCAAAAGGATGGAGAACAAAACTTGGGAATCCCAGGGGATACAACAGTTTTCTGCAAATTAATAAGCCACTGAATTTTTGTTTTAGACTGTTTACCTTGGAGACTTCAGAGATAAGGAAAAGAATGAGGCAGTTCACTTCAGGCTCTTAGTAATTCTAGGCCCCACCATACTCTGCATTGTCGAAGATGATTGTCTGCTCTTCCTGTGAATTTCTTTATTTGTAGTATTTCAAACAAAACTGTCTTTTGAATTTTTGAATTTTAAGCTCAAGTTGCTATTTTTCAGTGAATGTGAAATACTGAATACAAAAAGCACCCAAAAATCTGTTGTTTTCAGTTCCTTAACAGTTGGAAATCAGATTTGAAAAGCTGGCATGTGCTACAAAAAAAAATTGCCCAGTTTAATTTTTTTATTTGCATCTGATTTTCATAATAATGGCTTAGTGAGATTCTTAACTTGTTTTGCTCTTTTTATCCACAGTAAATTTAGATGCTATCCAGCATAAATAAAGGTGGGTAAAATATGGCCTCCAGTAAATCCTTGTAGGATTTGCTTGCTTTTACTGTTACAAATTCTGAGCTTCCTGTTGCAGTTATGCAGTTCTTGAACTCAGAAGACGTTTGGATGTTTAGGGTTTCTTTTTGTTCGTGTTTTTTTTTTTAAATTCGTAATCTTATAGGATGGTATATGATTCATTTCTTCTATTTCATCTTTTCCCTTAGATTATTCAGCATCCCCTTGCTATCTTTTCTCCTTTTTCATGTGTTCAGTTAATTTAGTCAATTTTCCATAAATGCAAATTTGTAGATGTTCACACATGCATTTCTTGAGCACTCAAACTGCCTAAAACTTGAAACTCTAGATTAGACCCTCTTCCTTTTCCAGTTTGCATGGTGATACACCTTTCAATCCAAAACACTAGGCCTTTGAAGAGAACAGCTTCAGGGACTTCTATTCTCCCAAGCTCAAATCTGAGCCATAAACATAAGTTTAAATTGTAGTTTAATTCCTCTCTGCATTTCACTGCTTAAGGTGCATTGAGGTTCTGTCATGATTTAACTGAATTAAAAGACTGACATGAGCTTCATCTTAGTTGTTCCTATTCTTAGTTAGAATAAATGTTCAAACAAGTAAGAATTTATTTTCCGTCATATACAAGAAAAATGTCCAGTGTGGTAGTCCCACGTTATTGTTCTACATACAAAGGAAGAACTGCCAGCAGAATATGTAGGCCCCATTTTTGTTAGAAATTAAGTATTCACAGACACATGGTCATTATAAAATTTACTTATTTGAGAAGAGAATTTTGTTACCCCTGTTATGTGTCATAATAGGATTTCAATCTCTACCGAGCATTATATGACATTTTTTTTCCTAGTAAGCTATTTCTTATATATTTTTTTTTAAATTAACCTTATTTCACATGAGAAAACTGGCAACATCATTTTGTGCTGGTCAACAGGATATTCTGTGAAAGGTCACAGATTCCTGAACAGCTTTCACTTGGCAGTATGGATTAATATTTTCCTGATAATGCAGCACTTCCTATTACTGCTGCCTGGCAAGATGGTAACAAGTGTCCAAGGTTCTACAGCAAAAGATGATGTAAGATTTTTCCTTTGAGGAGGTAGGCATTTTCTAAAGTACCATTTTAATATTCGTTTTCACTATTGAGAAATATATTAATGTTTTCATAGGTAATTTGGCTGCTACATTATGTGTGGAAACAAGTATTTATTGTAGCTGCTGTGTGTCCAATAATTGGAAATTATGACAGCACCAATTTTTTTTTTTCTCCAGTGTTTTTTTTCTGCTTCTAAGTCTATTTATTCTTGTTATGTTTCTTTAAACCAGTAACAAATCCCCTGCCACTTTAACACTTTTCTTGCGGTGAGGTAAACATGGATGAAACATGACATACAATAAAACTAGAAAATGTATTTGACCTTTTTTAAGTGTTTTGGTAAGAATTTGAGCAAAGCTTGAGTTGCAGAAGGTATCTACATACCCAGTGAGTATTTACCTCAGCATGACCCAGACATTGTTATTTTCACTTGTGGAAGAATATGTCATAGTATTGCCTAGGAAAACTTCAAGTTTCAGTACAGTCTGGTCAAGCATAATACAAAATATTTTTGAGAATTGAAGTCCCACTATAACAATTCCACAAGCTTACTAGAACAGGAGAAGATCCCATTCTTCCTATGTTTTCAAATATGTTCTTACTCAGCTTTCCTTTACATCAACAAGATGGTGATGGCACTTAGGCAGAATTGCTATGCAAATTATGAAAAAGAAAATTTTGGAAGTCTTAAAACAGTGGAGAAATATCTGGGGGAAGGGAGTGAAGGTGAAGTTGGAACTGGTAGCAAAAACACTGTGAAAAGAGGAGCCTGCAAGCCTTCTTGTTTTTTGTGATTTTAAACACAGCTGGATAAATAATGAAAATATGCCTTATGTGGGTAGACACATTTGTGAAGTCCTTAATTTTTCAAATCCTGAAAAATATGTCACACAATAGTTATGTACTGGCAGACTCTTGAGATATATCTGGTAGACATGTAAGTCCTGAAAATGGGCATTATTAGACTTACAATCATTGCAACCAGCTATCCCAAGGAACCATTATAAATACAAAAGGATTCATGTTTCAAAATAGTTTTGTGGATCAAATAATGGAGCAATTATTCTTTTCTCTAGTCTAGCTGAGAGGGTCAAGCCTAAGATAGACAGCAGCATGATCATTTTCTGGGTGGGAAGGAGGAAACTTGAGGATCAATGTGCCCTCAGGGCTCCACAGACATAACCTTTTCTTCCAGGAGAAGAACAAGGAGAATTTTAGGGTAGAGACAGTGTCTTCGTCAAAATGGACAGGGCAGATCTTTTCACTACTTGATCTTATAAGAATCCAGTGTAAGGCCTTTGGTGCACTGTGGGGTTATGTGCCAGGTGCATGCTAATTATGTGATGGAGAAGAGTGTGGAATGTAAGGTCACTGCTGGTTGTGGATGTGCCTTTTGGTGTGTTCTGTGCTGTTTTTGGAAATCTGGATGTTGTAGCTGTCGCAGTAAGGACAAGGGGGATAAGGGTATGTAGCCTCTCCTTGCAGCAGCTGCTGTGCAAAATCTAATTGGCAGTCCTGTGCTTTCTGAGGGTGACTGAATCAACTTGTTTCTCTATGGGTCTGCCTCACCTCTATGACTGACTCCCCATTCTCCTCACTACTAGCTTCACCACAACCATTAGTCATTTCTTAAATTTGTCCTTTAAATAAACCCCAACACCTCTGAGAAGATTCAGCCTGGTCCCAGCACAGTCACTGTCCCTGTGAGCCAGACCCTGTGTAGCAGGGAGAGGGCAGTAGGTGGCTGAGAAGCCATGCAGTCACCTGCCCCTGTGTCACCAGCTGTAGCCTCAGCCTCCTGCTAAGCAGTCCTGACACCTGTCTTTCCTGCCAAGATTTTGGGATTTGTTAGTAAAATGACTACTGTCATTCACACTAGTGCAGTGTTCAGTGAAAGATGTTTAGCTTATTCTGTTTTTGTCTTTACGATGAATCATTCTTCTGCCCTTTTTGAAAATGCTCTGAGAACCATGAACAATTTTTAAAACCAGTTTTGTTTTTCACTTGTATAAGTAAATAAAATGGTAAGCAGAGGAAGCAAGCCACGTTAGCCCAAGTGAAGGGAAAGGTAGTTCACAAGTTGTAAGAAGAATTCTCTCTTCACCTGCAGTGCAAAGTCTAGTCTGCCATTTAGGAAGGCCGGGGCTTCACACTTTGGCTACCTGTAGAAATTGTCATGTATGGTATAATTTCTAAACGTGCCTTCATTTAAACTTTCCTGGATGGGGATTAAGGCAGTGTAATTTGTCAGTGAACCAGAAACCAGTGCAGGGGTTGTGGTTCAAGCTGATAACACCTTGGAGGAAATTCCCTCCTACTGTTAGGAAACTGGAAAGCGGAAACCCGAAGTACGACTGCTTTAGCTGATAAGAGAAAAATAAATTATCTTGAACTAAAGAGGCTTTTTTTTTTCATTTTCTTTATTAGATTTATCAAAAGAAAAATATTGATACAATTTATGTTTAAGCTGAAAGTTAGATATATGCAAAACTTTTTTTTTTTTTTTGTTCATGCTATCTATATTAATTGACTCCTTATATTATAAAGTATGACGTGACTGAATTGGTAAGTAGTGTAAGTTGAGGTAGTATGAGTAAGTTTACAGTGTGCTTGTCATTCCTTTTAGGCTTCTACTTAAAATGACTGTAAAATTCTCAACTGATGTTAATATGACCCTTCATCTGAAATAGAATTATTAAGCACTTTGGTTTTATCAGCTGTGCTGTAGTTTGCAGTGTTTGGAAGACGTGGTGAAAGAGTTTAATCAAAATGAGTAATAACATTCCATTCGATTTCTGTAGCCTAATTATCCAATTTTCACTTATTTCATACCTGGGCAATGCCTGCTGAAGGGCTGAGGTAAAGGTTATCTTTGACTGTAAAGCTTATGTTAGTGTGTGTTTGTGCTTGTTTAAATTATGAGAAGGGCAGTAGAAGTGAAGGCTCTAATTTGCTCTTATGAAAATTCCTAAACTTTCTTATTTCCTTGTGTGATAGTTTTATAAATATTTGCTCTTACAACTTACAAATTTTGGTTATGATTTAAAATTGTCGCTTGGCACACTGCTGAATCATGAAATGCCTTTTCATTTGTCTGTTCATCACAGGTCAGGAGGCTGGAACAGCAGCAGTCATTTGTACTTGTTCACTCATCTAAGTGAATTGCCTTGGGCAATGGGTTTGCTCATCCTGGGAGATGAAATTTCTTCGTTTTCTCTGAAACAAGAGAGGAGATGCTCAGGGTAAGACGAGATCTTGCCATAGATGACAAAGGATCACTGACAGTAAGAGTAGATGTGCAGGGAGGGGAAGCTGAAGACAGAGACATTGGGAAGAAGGACAATATGCTCTAATAGCAGAATTAATCAAAGCAGAAAGGACAAATCATGCACATCCTCCCTACATGACGACAGGAAGATCTGGTGAGTTCTCAGTGACAAAAAGCCTAGAACACAAAGCAGATTCACATGTATTTTATTTTCATATTTGATTGTATTTTATTTGATTTCTATTTCATGCAAATAACTATAATATGTTCCTTTCTGCTTCTCAGATATGCAGCTTCAAAAGAATTTAATTGTGAACCAAAAGAATCACACCTTCAGTGGTATTTTAGAAAGGCTATATTTAAGCTTTGGGTGGAGACAGGTGGAGGATTTGACTGAAGAAATCAGTACTGAATGAAAGTATGTGCCTGGAGCATGGGTACGAGCATTCAAGACTAAACGTAGGCGAAGAGTTTTATGGTCAAGTATGTGCCTCTGGCTGTGTCTCAGACATGAGGACAGAATGCTGCTGGGCTTCTGCTCAGAGCTGTGGTATTCACACAGCCAGAGCCTCTGACAAAGGCTTATTCCATGTCCAAGGTCAGATGGGACTCTGCAATGCTACCCTTTGGAACCTGTAATCAATCAGTTGGCACTCCCTAGCCACTAGGAAGCCACATTGATAATGAGGCCAGATATCGATTCAGCAGGCTCATTTAGAAATGAAGCACTTTTTAGCATTCTGGCTAAAACATACCATCTTTTTGGGGTCATCCTACAGTATACAGTTGAAAATTGGCCCTAAACACTGGAAAGGGAAAGGAAAGGGAAAGGAAAAAAAAGACAGGAAAGGGAAACATTTAATAACATTATGGTTTAAGAAGCAAGAAATTTTTATTAAGTATAGTGTTTTCGTAAGGTCATATTCTACCATGGTATGTGCTGTTCCTTATATGTGTAATGCAGGTTAGAATGTTAATTTTCTTCCTTGTTCACAAAATCTACATGGTCTTTCAAGTGAAAATATTGCAAGGCGTGCTAGTAACTACTGGAAATGCAGTATTCTATAACTATTTAAACTTTACATATATATATATATATATATACATAAAACCCAAGTAGATAAATATACTAAATAAATAGATGCATATCTTTTGGGGAAAAGCATAATATGAAATATCTTTCTGAAAACCCTTGCCAATAAGTAAGTGGAGTCTCAAAGACAAAACACCATTAGCTTTTGATTAAGTATTATCTGCTGTATGTGTGGGTTGTTGCCACAAGAGGAGTCCCGCTCTCTCACTTTACGTTTCTTGCCTTTGCTCTAGTTCTGGGAACTATGATTGGTCTGTAGCTTAGCTTAATGAGCTGAGCACATGGAAAACCAGTTCACCAAAAAAGTCAAAGAAACAAAAACAAACAAACATGAGAAATGTTTCCATTGACCAACTTGAGAAAGTGGCTTAACTAGAGAACAACACCCTACCACTGCTGAGAACTGGTTCAAAAACCCTCCAGTATGGGACTGAGCTAGATCCTTTCTCAGTGAGAGACAGATACTCACAACTAGCACAACTTCAGAAGGCTACCTGACATTTTAGGCACTATTTTTTCACCTATAGAACTTATTCTTCCTCTGATTTCTGTCCACTCTTCTTTTATTTGCATCAAATTTGCTACTATTCATAAAAACACATACTTTATACTGTTATACTTGCCTTTTTTTTCTGTTGCAGTTACTCATATTTGTCTTTTGAAAAGCTAAAACTCAAGAAATAACCAGATTTTACAGGAATTAGGGAGTTTGCGTGTTTGCCTTTTTGTTTTTAGGCTCTGAGATTGCAAGTAGCATTGTAACCCTTCAGAGAGGATCTGTCAGGGCAACGAAGGGAACTAGAATGACAGGAAGGCTTAAAATGTGGACAGTAGAAATACTATCCTCTAATTTGGGGCAAATTTTGAAATGCATAGCATTTGTTTTCATTTCGTTCTGTTTGCTTATTTAATTCTCTCCTTATAGACATGTTGTAATGTTTGACAGTCAGGTCAGTTGGATAAGGGTAGTTTGCTATGGTAAACACACCATGCAGGCACTGAATGGTATGCAAAGGAACTTGTTTTATTCAGGGCAAGCCTAGATTGTTTAACAGGAAAAGCAATGTGTACTGAGGTTGGTGAGATAGATTTCATTGTATTCCATGGCTTGTCGAAACTGTGTAATAAATGGGATACTCAAAACCGGACAAAGAAGACAAACAGGTCTTTGCCCCTAATATCTGTATCACTGATAGTGGGCACTGCCACTCTTGACCTCCTTGGCTCAACATCCAGCTGCGGTTTTCAGCATTTGAATATGACTATGAAAAATGACCTGACATTGTTCTCCAAAGAATTTGCATTGTTCCTTGTAGGCTTATTAAACACTATCACTGTTGGTGTACAGATCTGTTTGTTAAGCAGTTATAGTTGTGCTGCTATTATATTCTCTGGTTTCCCTGCAGAAACACAAATAGAAATTAGTGTGCTCAGTTTCTATATAAGTTAGTTTCTATACAAACATATACAGGCCTGCTTCCAGTCCCATTTACTCTTGTGATATCAAATACTGCTCATTTGAAGTGCTGGCATTCTCAGGAGGCAGTTGAAGAATTTTTGTACAGATTAAATAGTATCAGAAACGATAGAAATGTGGGATGTGTGGAGAAAGGAGTCATTTCCCTTCAGCAATCCTCCCACTTGCCACTGAAAAGCTCTATATATTGGGCTCGGGGCATGCAGAGGAAAGTGTACAGAAGACAGCTTTTCTATTTGCTTCAGAAGAAATGCATGACTCAGTTAATGCCAATTGACACTGATTCTCTCAGTGCAAAGTACTACCAGACACTTCAGTGTATAGAGTTTTTAAGGAGGAGGAGCACAGGAATGGGCTGATAAAAGTTGTCACAGTTCCATTTCCATTAGTGGAACCACCATGCTGATTTATACCAGCTGAAGGAATGCTAACAAGG
This sequence comes from Dasyornis broadbenti, assembly GCA_013397935.1. Classification (NCBI taxonomy): domain Eukaryota; kingdom Metazoa; phylum Chordata; class Aves; order Passeriformes; family Dasyornithidae; genus Dasyornis; species Dasyornis broadbenti. The sequence continues at coordinate 2,187,904 of VZRN01003893.1, read as the reverse complement.
CAACCACAGGAACGTTGTGTCTAATTTAAAAGGGAACAGATCACTTTTTTATAGTATTTTCAAACGACCACTTAAGGTCTTACAGAAGGGAAAAACACTATTCAGTTTTGCATGTTTTGTATCAGACTATGCAAAACCAAATTTTTATTGAACTTAATTTCCTTATGACAGTCCCATAAAAACAGCCGTGATAAGTGTCAGAGAAAACGGATGGCAAATCATTTTGGTGATCAAGCTTATTTTCTTATTTTCCTTAAACATGCATAAAATGCATACATTTTAGACCCTCCAGGTGTTCAAGTGTTTTCTATAATAATTATTATTTTATTCTAGCAATATTCCAGCTATGAATACAGCTAGATAGATGTCAGGATGCCTAACAGAATGATCTAGCACAGGGAAAATCACAAAGGAACAAACAAGTTCTGTGTAAAGAGCACTGAAATTTTTGCCTACTGTAAAGGATTTGAGCAAGCCAGCTAATAAAACTTTAGCAGTTCACTTTATTCATTTGCTCATTTATTGCAGATAAGAATTTCTGAAGCATTTGATATATTCTCAGGGTTAAATCCCCAATTTTTGCCCCCTTCCCTCCCCCTGACCTTTCTTTTAATTTATTAATAATCAAAGCCTTTCTATTATTTCCAGCTGAGAATGTCAGTTATTTGGCTACAATATATCATTCATTGTTTTCAATAGGTCTCAATGCAAGGTTATATTGACCTTGTGTAACTTTTGCTTGAAGAACTAACAGTTATTAACAATGGACCTCTGGTGCATTTGTTTCTGCATGCCTTATTGGAATAATATGAAAAGCATTTCAAAAGTTTAAGTAAAAGCCATCAGTTTCAACAGGAAATAATGACCCCATTTGCCATGGAAACTAAAGAACTTTATGAAAATGCACCGAGCTATTTTCCATAGCAAGGTAAAATAATTCTAAAAATAATACTGGTTCTTGGTATTAAGTGATCCTTTCCCTTCCCTTCCCAGAACTTCCTGGAACTTCCCTTCCCTTCCCTTCCCTTCCCTTCCCTTCCCTTCCCTTCCCTTCCCTTCCCTTCCCTTCCCTTCCCTTCCCTTCCCTTCCCTTCCCTTCCCTTCCCTTCCCTTCCCTTCCCTTCCCTTCCCTTCCCTTCCCTTCCCTTCCCTTCCCTTCCCTTCCCTTCCCTTCCCTTCCCTTCCCTTCCCTTCCCTTCCCTTCCCTTCCCTTCCCTTCCCTTCCCTTCCCTTCCCTTCCCTTCCCTTCCCGGAACTTCCCTTCCCTTCCTATCCTTTTCCCCCCATCACACTGAACAAAAATATCAGCAAAGGTTTCTTGATTCAGTCATGAGGCACAGGCTTCACCCTCTTCTTGGAGTTTGCTACTAGAAAATTAAGTGGTTCACAGTGAAATTACTCCACATAACCTGTGCTCCTCACCTTTGTATTGTATGAGAGACTAAAACAATAAGGAAGTATTTTATTAGGCTACAGAACATCTAAAAGTTAAGTACTACCTGGTAAGTGTTGCAGTGCCTAAGTATCTCTAGGAATTTGGTTCTTAGTGATCCTATGAAGGATACTAATTCTATGTGCAAGACAGGCCAAAATTTTTCTGTCACTTGAAAAATTTACCCTTGTGGTGATGGAAAAAAAAAAACCAATCCAAACAAGCAAACAAAGAAAAATCTGCCAGAATAAAAAAGCTTATAGTCACATTCCAGGGTATATGTATTAACCACAATCTGATTAAAGAATCTGCCAAAATACACTTAATCTAACTTTGTGCAGTTTAGCAGTTCAAACTTAAAAACTCACAGAAACTAGCAATTCTCAGAAAGGATAGATTTTGCCCTAAAGACCACCTAAAGGATGGAAAGAGATGAAGTGATAGCTAAGGAATTTTCACTGTTAAAGAAGGGGTATCATCAGGAAAGTACAGTGCTTTTTCTCAGGAAAAAGTAAGTTTTTCAGAGTGAGTCTTAAAATGGGAATGAATACTTTTCCTATTTAACTTCTTTTGGATTTCTGTGCTAGCACTGGCACTTACTTTTACAGATGTGTTATTCCTCAGAAGACATATTTAAGAAGATATTTTATATGAGAAGTTGAATCTGGCCCATATTCACTGAACAATATTAATGTTCTTTCAAGAGATCAGTAATTTAATTCGTTGCATTCATTTAATGTAACTCTTCAAATGGGAGTTGAGTATAATTATCTTTGCACCTCTGGGGCCACAAATCAATGTTTGGTGAGCACGACAACAATTATTCTAATCAAAGTGATGTAATACATTCTAAGTTAGCAGGTTTCATTTCTTAGAGGGCTAAAGTCTTCAAAGAACTGCACTCAGGTTTGGCACAGTCTGGGAATTGGCTGGCGTTTCTCTAAGGAGTCAGTCTGGAGTGAACATCAGCGGAGAAATACGGTCTCACACCACTGGAACGCTGAAGTGTGTTTCCACGAGCAATTAACACAGTTGTGCATTGTGACTCTCTGTGCCACATCAGCCTCTCATAAGACCATAAACCTTGTCTCAACTTACTTGGTTGCTGCTATACATTGAGCTCTGCTTCCTCCTTGAAAAAGCAATCAGCATAAAACCAGCACCAAATCACGAGTTGAGTCAACCTACGCTCAGCTTTAGCATTGATTTCTTTTATTGCATTGGATTTCTTTCTTGGTTCCATTCTGATAGTACGGTGTTTGCAATTATTTGTCTGAGTGTTAAAAAGTCTTCAATGATTATCCTTTTAGGTTTTTTTTCTTTTATCTATTATAATGGAAATAAAAATATAGCACTTAAGGTGAGTCAGTACGAAAGCAATAAAAGACTATGCATTTTATTTGCTTTTGTACACTACCAGAATCTATACTAAACATGACTGTATGCAAATAAGATGACAGGATGTTTTCATAGAAGAAAATATTCATGAGGAACAGAAATGTTTAATTTGAATGTATTACTTATTCCTTCTGGCTGGGTTTAGCACTGAGATGTGCTTCCTTTAGATGATACCCTTTTAATCCCACAACTGTAGTCTAAAAGACAGATTCACAAGATGAGAAGGAAAATGGATTTCTGAGAGACATACAGTAATTCAGATTAGGAAACTTTCCCTACTTGCCATTTTAATGTCACTTCTCTTCAGAAGAAGATTTCACTGAGCTTCCTTGATATAGGGGAACAGGTTCTGATAAGGGCCTGGTATTAGATCAAGGAGGTGGCTGAGGTATTCATTAGGTTTGACATTTCAGAAGAAGAAGATATTTCTCCCTCTTTACATGCAGAGTACAGAATGATGATACAAGCATACATGCAACAAGAAGAAATTCCTGTTTCTGGGTCTTGGCTTTTCGATATTTAAACTAGTCAAGCAGATTTGGGCAAATTCTAGTAGTGTGCTGTCTTCAAGGTTTATGAGAATACTTTTAACAGTTTAACTAGGTTTTGAGAGGACTGAATTTAGAGTTGTCTTAAAGTGTGAACACACATGATTTCATGTATTGCAGGGCTTAACTGTTACAGGGAATAGTTTGCTATTTCCTGTGCTCAGTACTATTTCATTCTCTTTTCATCTGATCAAGTGGTCAGGTGGGTAAAACCTCTATTTTTTAGCAATTCTTCTAGTAATTAGGATAGCTTGTCAACTTGTCTGATGGTTTTTTAGGATTTTTCATTTGTAAAAAAAGCCCATGAGTATTTTTCATATTATGATTGATGTATACTGTAGTTTTTGTATGAGTCTTCCTTTCTCTCACAAATTCTGTTTTGTTTAACTCAATTTTATGTCTTCTTCTTTCTGACATAAACTTTAAGTATAATTTCTGAATATCATTAGGAACTAGACCTGAGAGAACCTAATGAAGGAAGTGCTCAGTGTCTGCCCAGATCTTGGTTAGAAGCCTGGTCAAAGATCCTTGTTAGAATCCTGCATAACTGCTGCAAGGTGGGGATAGCTCTTAATCTACTTGGAGACCCTTTACCAGACCACCTGTGAAAAATTAATTGAAAACCAAACAAATAACTCACCCCACACATATTGCTATTGGTGTGCCTATAGATTTAAGTGGAAACAAGCAACAAAAGCATAGATTTTGTTTGTACCAAATAGTTTGCTGCAAACATTACCCAGATGTGGCCCTTGGTTGCCGTGTCTCTGGGTTTTTTTCAAGTTTTTTCTATTGTTAATTTGTCTGTTCCATACATAATGGGGAGTATTAGCAATGATAGAGCAGAAAAGATTGCTAATGGCTGGATAGATCATCAGATACCCCCAGATATGTTACAAATAATGCTATCGAGATATCTTCTAATGTTAAATAACAACTTCTAAAGCAGTCTGAAGGGGAAAATCTTGAACAAAAAGCGGAGAATATGTGAGTTTCTTAATGTACATTATACTCTGAATAAAACGACACTGTGAAAGACTAAATGTAAAGTACTATACTGACTTAGTCAATCGCAACCAGACTGATGCTGTAAGATAATTACCCAGCAAATTAAAGAATTTTTTTGTTGCATTTGCTCTGCCATTATAATGATGAGATTAAAATTGAGTGTATATTCATGCAGTGGTGAAGATTTCACTGTATGACTCTGAAATTTTCTGCATAGTGCAGAATCTTTCCAAGAATTTTCATCTCATTTCTCTCAGCATCCTTGCTAGACTTACATTGTAAGCTGCAGCAATGCCAATATGTTGTGGAATAATCAAAGTAAAAAATATTCCCTTAAGAATTCTAAATCTTGCAGGTAATAGAAAATTAATAATAGTATCCTACCCAGCAAAAATGTGGGAGAAACAAAACCTTAAAAATAGCCCAACTAAAGCAAACAACTCTCCCGCCTGCCCCCATTGCCACCACAATAACACAGAAATGTCATTGCCATGGAAGGGTGGGCTTATCTTTAAAATGTAGTATTCAAGGGACTTTACAATTCTACTTTTCATTAATGTAGTGGCTATACAGAGAGCTTAGAATGAATGTTTCAGATATAGACCTTCATCATTGTGAAATAAATCTCCCATTGTTATCTTGTTGCATTATTATTCATTAGTCCCTGGGAAAAAACCCACCTATGTCGGAAAAAAAACCCAAAACATTTTATAGTTCTATTACTATTGCTATAGTAAAGGTTTTGGCACCACACAAATGCTTTAATTTGACAGAGGCAAGGTATAAAATGCTAGGAGGATGAGAGCTCTTGTATTAAGAACTAGCAATTACTGCTCAGGTTCCCTGAAGAACCTGAAAAAGTCTGTGGACATCTAAGCAAAAGGTCAAGTTTGTTGTTTCTGCCAAGGACATGGATATTGTGATTTTAATTGCCATATTTCCCTATCCTTAGCATAAATAATAGCTGCTACTTAAAAAGTATTGGAAAATGCAGAAGAGCTTAGGAAAGCCCAGAAATAATGTGCACAAAATAGAAATATTTGGGTTATGGCAATAACTTACAAAAATTATGAAATGGAAAAAACCACTGGGGGATAGAGGGGGGCTAGGAACTAATTTAATTTCTTTTTAACCAAATACCCATATAACTCACACTTGCTGAATTGTAATTACATTAGTATTGGGGGTTTTTCCTTATCTGACCAATGATGTAAAGAGTTTACTTGCGAAAATCTGATTTCTGGCAACACACTTCAGAGAACTGAAATAAATATTTTTTTGGTTGCTCTGTGACAGAAGGATGAACATCTGATATTTCATTATACAAGTTTATTGTGTTTACATTTTGTCAGTTTGATGATTTCAGGTGCTTTCAATTCTTACAAATAATAAAGTACCACCTTAAAAAAAATGACACTCAAGTCTGACATGTAGAACATTCCTAACAAATTTATTTGAAAAGTTTCACAATATAATATATTTTTATTGGTAAAATATTATTTTTTAAATTTTTTTTCACAAAGATTTTGGGTTTTTTATAGGATTTAAAATTGAAAAATATTTTAAAAATGCTTAAGTGTATTTCTTATTTTGTTTCATTTTAACACTCAATATATTTTTTTACAATACTTGGTATTTTTTCTTATTTTGAGAAAATATTTTAATATTGATAAAATCAATTTTTTCAGTTGAAGTTAAAATTTTGGGGATCTGATACTTTTATATGAGTGGAAAGCTCAAAATCAGTTGTGAAAAACTAACAAAATTGCTAGTGGCCATGTTTTCAGGGTAAAATGTTTTATTTATTTATTTAATGGTAATTTTGGCATGCTTATTCTGATATTTCCATGTGTGATTTTCCTGTACTCAACACGAAGAAATTGGATGACCCAGAGGACCTGTATATAGTATTCACCTTAGAAATCCTTAAATCTAATGAATTGTCACAGTATTTCAAAATTTTGAAGAATGTGATCAACTGTTAGTCACTTTTGAATGCAAACCTGAGGATTCAAAGACAAGGGAAGTATTAACATAAGGAAAAAAAAAATTCTTTTATTTTTTCACCTTAGAAATAAAAGGAGAAATAAAACCACCACTCCATCCTCTTCCCTTGCATCACCCCCACCCCAAAAAAACCCCCAAAAAAACCATTGCAGTAGTCCAAATAGAATTTCAGCAAACAAAAATCTGGGATGTCAATTCATTTTCAAAACCTGACTTCCATAGTTTCCTACTTTCTGTAAGGCTCTTTTATTTTTTCAACCCTCCCAAATTCCCGTTCCATGAACCTCAAGTTAATAATGCAAAATGAAGGTTCTGATACCCCCACCCGATAGATGCAAACGTAGTCTTAACAGCTATTTGTGTGCTTCTTTTCATATATATTAATACATACTACTGGAAGAGAAATCTCAGTTTATTTAAAGCAAATAATGCATACATTTATTTTGTGTTGAAAATGGGTGTATTTTTGTTGTTAGATAGTTTCTGTAACTGCACATGAACTAAATTCACTGTTTTTAACATAATTACTGCACTGACAGGCGTAGTTACAGTCCTGATCTCAGCTGACAACTAAAATGATTCCTGTCGCCATCAGCAAAATTAAAGCTTATACAGGAACACACAAATAAAAATAAATCCTATAAAATATCTTCTCTGAACATGCCCAGACCACTAAACAAGCTTCTGAGATATTGACTCATCTTAGATGTGTTTCCTTGAAGGTCAGGCTTGAGGTGTGTTAAAAGCATTTGGAAATTGTGCCTGTTGCTGTCTTTTTTATATGCTCTCTGTGAAGACAATAAAGGGCTCTAGAGCTGTTCATCCAGTATTCCGTGAAAGTGCACAAAATTGAAAAAACTGTGAGTACATGAGTTGTTATATAAATTTGAAGTAAAAAATGTACCAGACAACTTCTTTCTTTGTGAAACCAGTTGAGGAAATATTTGTTCAGTTCCATTTAAATATGCCCTCTAGCAACTGAGACTCATAAAAAAAAATTGCTAGAATCTAAAGATTCAGCACAAAGAGTCAGTGTGCTGAGACTGTAATACCTGTAAAAGTTCACAAATCAATACAGACCCATCAATCAATTCTTCTTAATACACAGAATATAGGTGGACAGTTTGAAGAAAGACCAGAATGTTTGGATACAGTTTTGCAGGGCTGGGTGCTATAATATAGTAAAAATGTTAAATTGGTCTGAATAGGATGTAAGGCATTGAAGAGATAAAACACCTAAAATCTAGCTTCAAGAAAAAAATCTTTGCAAAAATTACAGCAGCCATGTACTAAGAGATTCTGACTGACCCATCTAGTAAAGTGTCCAAAAGTTCAACTTTCTAGTTTAGTTTGCTTTCTTGAGCAAAAAGAGATTTTTATCTTTAACTTCTCGGGTGGTTTTCCTGAAAACCAAAGCACATTGTTACAGCTCCTGGCTGTTTGTTCCCTTTCCGACACAAGGGGAATAAGGATGTAGTTTCTAAATTCTCAGGTTGGCTACTGCCTCTCCATACATCCCTCTCAAGATAGTTTTCATTTACTGGTTCAAGTTTGTTCTTTACCTTTGATCTTTGCTAACTTTTTCCTTGTGGTGACATGTTAGAGATCAGAGACAGTATCTCCAAGCACATAACTGCAGAGATTTCCTCAAGGCAGTGTATCTGTATGAAACACTGGGAACAAGATTGTATCACAGTGCTCTGCACAAAACGTGTGCAGAAGGATGGGTAATTCATTATAATCAGGATAGAAGGAATGCAGAAAGACAGATTCTGGTAATTTGCTTTGTTAATCCATTAAAGGGAAATGTCAGTGCTGGTTACCCTAAGGAATGGACCCAATTCTTTGAGATTTTTAAATACAATTTTTTAAAAAAATCTAAAACAGTGGAGTTACAATAATCCTTTGAAAGTTGAGCATTTTATGGTCATGTTAGATATGCTATGGCAAGAGAGTATGCTACTGCTTCAGTATACAATTTTGACAGCAATCATTTTAATGGCCTTGGGCTTTTCTCATAGTTCCTAATCTATATGATAATACCTTTATTATTAGATTATGATAACTGAGGTAATTCAGGGAAATTCTTTCTTCTATATTAAGTTTGGGTGGGGGTTTTTTTGTGAATCTGAATTTTTTTTTATCATGAATAACTATATTGGTGAAAAATTACATTTATGGAAAACAAGAGTGAACATACTAGTGATATTTATTTCTCAGTTACTTTGAAACTCAATACAGGTTATATCCAAATAGGCTGAGAAGGTAAAAAATATAGAAGCTCAGTGATGGTGGAATAAATGTAATTAAAAAAAACCCCAAATAATCAATTCTCTCCCATAGCTTATCACAGAGTTGGTTTTTTGTTTTCCCCAGAAAAGGCTGTGTATGCATTGGTTATCTTCCCCTACAGATTTTACATTATCTGCCTGAAAGGTATCTTGCATACTGCTGGTGCTGGGAGTAGTATTTAAGTTCAGATGTGCAATACAGGTACTCAAGAGACGTGCTAGAGAAAGTTTTGCCTCTCTTGATATTTTATAGCAAGCACTGCATCTCCCAAGGGCAATTCAGGCATAAAATGGAATCAGCCTATGGAAGTGTTAACTCCTTTCCTCTATTATTAGGTTTTCAGTGTAGATGCCGTGTACATTCATAAAATAACTGCTCAGCATTTTTATTTTGGTATTACTCAAGTAATTGATTTTAAGTGTGTCTGTATCAGTGTTTTACAACAGATCAGAATTGCATTTTTGAAGTCTGTCTTCCAGATTTCCTGACTTGTACAGGTTTGTCTCAAAGTTGAAAAGTGTTCTTGGAGTGTGAGAGATTTCTCTTCTAGGAAATAGATTTGGAAAATATCCTCCAGAAATGTATCTAGTGCACTTCAAATGCTAATAAATGGTCAGTCCATTGTTCCAGGGTGCAACAAATCCAAACCCCATCAACTGTAGATCTTGGGACCTTGGCAGAAATTCTGCACATCCACTCCACTACTTCAAATCTATGTCATGAAAACTGGTAAAGCAGACTGTGTGACCCAAGTCAGCTCTTGACACCTGCTCTGGTCATTGTGAAGCATTATCTTCAGAATTTTTCATATTCTTTATTCCAGTGAGGCTTTTTTTATAGTTTTGGGTTGTCCCAACTGTAGGTAAGGCAATGTAAATTTACATTCTAAAGTCTGGGATGATAATTTGCTTTCTCTCTTTGCTTTTTTCCTGGTCAATGGAAAAATAAGATCATATTCTAATAAAATAATTATAATATTCTTGATCATGTTAAGACCATCTTCTTATGAAATCATTTAAAACCTAGAATGGGTATGACTGTCTGCATGTTTTTTCTTATTTTCACCTATCTCTTTGCTCATACAAGAAAAGATGAAAAATGAAAAGACCTCCAAAAATCCAACTTACAAGAAATTATTATTTGCCAAACTGAAATGGTGAGAAAAATGACAATATCTATGGAATTTAAAAATATACAAATGAATAATTTTTTATTTCTAAGAATAAAATCAATGTAACTGTTTTTCTTGGGAATTTATATTGTGAATCACTGCAAGTATTAGACAAAATACTTTGCTGGAGAAAATTCACGTTGTGCCTTTGAAATCAGTGGAATTGCATTCATTGATTTTCTTAAAATCATATCCACATACAAATTTGACGCCATTTTGATTTTATAAAACCTACAGGATTAGTTACCCAACGGTAACTAGTTTGTTTCTAAAATATCCTGCTGTATTTTTAGTATTATAGGAACCTGTGGAGAGTAACATTAAATACAGTAACATTATAGTTCCATGAACTAGTTCCATCCATTATTTTTGCTTCGAAACTGTCAAGATTTTACACAATTATTTTTTGAATCCAGAAACAGTTTTTCCTTCCCAAGTGCACTACAATGAGTACTTATAGTTCGTTTCACACTGCAAAGGTAAGCAAAAGGGAGAGATAAATTACATCCATTTGCAGGCTGAACTGGAGTTGATTTTGAGGTTGGTAAGAATTTTATTTTAGAGCCAACAGTGCACAGTTTCAGGCTGACCAGTTAAAGCAAAGGTGTACTTAGTCACGCATCCATTTGGAAAAGTCAGAATAACATTTGCAGCAATTATATGAGCTTAGAGCTCTTGAAAATGAAGTATTAGTACTATTTGCTAATGCTAAGTATGGAGCCAGTTTTCAGGTCAGTCCATCAGTTTTGGTCTTCTGTGTTATTCCTCTTATGTGATTTCTTCTGAGATGAGGTTGTGTGCATCTGAGGCATGGTTGTGTGATGTGGAAGTGTCATCCAATAACCAGATGTTTTATTCACCACATGTAAGTCATGGTTGCTATTCCATTGATAGCCACACTTTAAACTTAAGAAATGAAGGATACTGAAAGGTTCTGGGTAAACTACTTCTTCCTTATGAGGTGGAAAATAATCAGCTTATAAACTACTGTTTATTGTAAAAAACCCTTTCTAATTATAAAGAATAGATAAGCAATGCTATATGAATTATTGTTGTTACCAAACAAGGAAAGGTAGACAGCTCAGATTTTATACATGACCACTTCTTAGCAATCAAAAGGAAAAATGTAATTAAATGAACAAACTTGTCTAAACAGAACTGTAGTAGACATATATTTAGAATATAATTGTACATTTTCAGTACAACATTTGCAGAGTGTGCCATTATGTTTTTAATGATCACAGGTGTGTAGGTGTTCTGTTTCATCTCTCATGAAAAACCTAAAACCAAAATCAGCACAATAAAAATCTCCAAATTCATGGGTTTTGGATTATTTTTATGATGTTCAAAATATGTAATGTGCTCTTATTATTATTAGATTGGTGTTCCAAATGCCACCTGCTTTCTCCTGCCACTTTTGATACCTCCTCAGTAGTGATACAAGTTTTTATGTTGATCCAGTCTAGTTGTCCCTAATTTAGGAAGTAGAAATAAGTGACTGGGGTGCATTAGCTATAGGCTTCTACTAAATTTACTACTGCTTGGAAGGATTCTCCGGTTTGTTTCACTTTTCCACACCAAGAGTGATGTAAGTAGGAATCTACAGATGAAAATATGTTCAGAACTAACAATGCTGGAGATGGTCATCTTCTAAGCAGATATTTAAAGAAGAAATGTTGGAAATATATACACAATGAAAAAAGAGCTATTTAGGTTCCCTATTATTTATTGTACAGTGTGAAAGGTCAGAATTGTTTTAAAACACATGAAACAGATAGGATAAAAAATAAAATTGAATTATACCACAGACTACTTGCAGCAATGGAAACAATAGCATTATGTCTTTTTCTTGTCATTATTTTGGACCCAATTATCAACTGACTTAGCAGATACAAAGTGTGTCTGGGGTAGGTCTGTTTGCATTTCCTTCTGAGTAATTTTTACCCCAATGTTGAATATAAGGTTAAGAGCTAAACTGTCCTTTAAGACCAATATTATAGTTTCATAGTTTTAGCCTCGGCTGAAATTGTCCTGTATCATACAGTATAACTAAATAGTTTGGCTACAATTGTAACCAGAGTGTTAAGTGAAACTTTCATTTATCTAAAATCACGAATTATTGCTTTTATAATTGACAATACAGAAATGTTTCACTTCAGTAAGGAAAAGCTTTGATTTTAAACCTGTTAATATCTATTTTTTTGTTATATATTAATGTAATATTTTACTACATTTTTTATTTAATTTAAAATAAGATAATATTACCGACAATCATGATGAAAGTTAATTTTATACTATGTGTCACCGTGGATACAATATCATGGGGATACAATATCATGGGGAAAATTATGGGTTCAATAGTCTTTCATGGAAATAAAAAGGACACTATTAATCTCTTTTATTTGCAATATAATAGTTTATAAGCTGTTTTCCCACGTTTTGTCTTTCTAAAACTTATTATTATTTTCTTCAACTTATTCTTCAAAAGAAGAAATAAGTAGAATTTTGTGCAGAAAGAAAGATCTTTGGTTTTCTGATTTTTTTTTCCATATCCTAGACTTCCAGTTTTCCTTCTTTACACTAAAACCAGAAAATAATCTATTGTTGCATTATATGAAATAATTGCTTCTCCTTACTAATTTTCAACTCAGCCACTTTTTTGAAGGTAATATAGGGAGTAAATGCAGGTAAACTGTAACCATACATTTTTCCTCCCCTTTCCACCATTCCTTAATGCCATTTTCATTACTCTTTTTCTGAGAATGAAATTATCAGATAATTCGCAGCTGCACGACGCTGATGACACAATAGGTAATCCTACTTTGCCGTATCCCTAACTGTAATTCATTTTTGCTGACTTTTTAACATGTCATTCAGAAAAGGGGTCTACATCATTAAGATAACTACAGAAGTATGTGATAAAAGGGGAGTTAAGATCAATTCATGTACACTTTATTGTTGTTTTATATGTTTGAATACCATTTTTTTTCCCTTCGGCAGCAGTATCTAAGGCATTTTTGTTAGCTGGCAGCTGAAAGCTTTATTCCAAGTCATGATTTTCAGTTATTATTTTACATAATTGGTTTAATGATTCTATGATGTTGTACAAGAATTTTAAATAAGATTAATGTAAATCCTTAAATTTAAAAAAAATTTAAAAATCAGGTGGCAAAAAAGCCAATACTCTTTGATCACACGGTTAGAATAAAAAAGTGTATTAAACTATTTTTTAGTTAAGACTTATAAAAGCTTTGGAGATTCGAGAAACCACTTCAAATAATTTTTCTGTTCTTTATTGAAATCTGTTGTCACAACCATAGAAAACGATGGAAGTCAATATTACTTTTTAAATCTAAATACATAATAATTAGGCAAATATAATCCTATTTTGAAATGGAATCCTATAGGAATTATCCAAACATTTGAAATAGCCACAGGTCTGGGAAGAAGTTTGTTGTAATATTTTAGTTCTTCCATACAAACTAAAGTCCTACAGTCTTCCTCATGTTACACCGTCTCTTGTTCATATTACCCTTTGTTTGGTTATCCTGTCAATGTCATACAAAAGACAATTGTAATTATATTTATTTGCAGTCTTCAAGCAGATAAGTGGGATTACATGTATTTTAATGTGGTTCAGCCGCACAAGAAGTCATGCTTTGAGGAGGAGTTACTGCTCTGAAGAGATCCCAAAGTTTTTCCTTGCTGAGTTATTCATATCGTTCTTTCCTTTTGTTCTTGCCCCCTATCCAAAGGCTAAGAATATAAAAAGTTTCCATTTGCTTGAAATGCCATTTCTTTATTTAAATCCTGCTGGTTATTTGTCCGTAACTCATTCCTTTTGGCTCATTGTTCTTTTCTCTATCTATGCTTTCCCTCTTCAGTTAAATTACTTTTCTGTGTTTTGAGTATTAGTTCTAGTTCTTTAGCCAATATCAATTTTCATTACAAAGCTTTAACTTCTTTGATTCTTTCCATCATCATCTTATTTTTGTCACTTATTTCTGAGGTAAGAAGGTGACTGTTAAATCCTAATCTCTACAGTAAGTATTTGAGGGTAGATTGAGGCATATATTTGATCAAATATTTTAATATACTTTGCATCTTAGCAAGGACCATTTCAACATCTTTCTGTTTCTGTTCATCTTTGAATCCTTTGTCATCATATAACAACATTAAAATACAAGTTCTATTACTATTCTTTCATTCATAAGGCAAGTGTTTGATAAGTGATTAAGGGCCCTGGGATTTCAGGCTTTCCCACAGAGTGAATATTGTAACTTCCACTACATTTCTGTTTTGGATATTGCTGTGTTTTTCACAGAGGGCAAAAAAGGAATTCTCTTAATTTTATCAATAATCTGTCTATAAACTGCTTTTACTTCTCCACCACTGAACAAAAACGTGCTATTCCTTCACCTCACAGTTGTATGATAATTAAGACACACCTCAGAAGAACAAAGCAAGGCAGATGAAAAAGGAATGTGTGTAAAAAATCACTATGGATTTGAACTGACATTTAAGAAAAGATTAGTGTATTTCTCTGTTATCTTTTATTTTTGAGAAGTTTTGTAACTGTGTGCTGATTCTTTAGGATACCCTGTGGGTAGAGTCTGATGAGATTAAATGTGTCATCCAGCTGCCTCCATCCAAGTCTGGTCCATGGAGATGCAATTTACTGTCAATTTTTAACTTTTCAGTCCTATTTTACTGTCTCAAGGTTTCACTTTTCAGCTAATGTAAACTACACCTTAAATCTGTTATGTTGCAGTCCTGGGTAACTTTGGCCCATACACATTGCTATCTTGGATATTCACAATGCATCCTGAATATTCCCTTCCCTTTTCCTCCAAACAATTGAAGCAGTAGGAGTAGGTTTTGAAAATGTGGGATTATCCTCTGCTCATATTTCACAGGTGTAGCATTTCTCATCTGCTTTCTAGAGCATATGCTGCTTGAAGCATTTGCTTGGACCCCTTGTGGCTCTACCCAAACCCAAGTTTCACCCTAATGCCTCCTAGGCTGATGGGCACTTTCCTGCACACCACACAAAGGGAGTTGAGCTAGAGTAACAGATCTCATAACTTTTTTATTTTTTTAATAAAAAGACTGACTCTGCAGAAGAAACATTTTGTACTCCTGTGTGACCCATGAGAAGGTCACTCTTAGCAATATTGGTGTATCGAGGACTAAGTGACATTAGAAGACATGATGGCCTGCAACTCATAGCTGAATTTCCTTCACTATGATTCTTTATTTCTAATTACTGTTTACTGGGGAAAAAAACGTATGTAGATACAAGTATGAATCACAATGTCTTAAACAACATGAAATTGTATCCAAGTACTAGTCGTGTTTTAATTAAGCAATGTTTGATGTGAAAAATTCTAAATACTTGTAAATCAATTTGTTTTACTTTTCTAATGGCATCACTTAAAGGCTTGCAGTTTTCATTGCTCTCTGCCAGAGACAGGAGAATATGAAGAATTTGCTCTTCCTATGCTTCTTAGAACAAATTCTTTTCACTTGTAGTGCTAAAAAAGAGAGAAAAATAGTGTAATTACTGCTCTAAAATTAACAGTGTCTGGAAATCACTGGAGAAGTTGAACAACACAACTTCTTTGTTTTGATCACTGGATTTATTCACTCAGAATGTTTCCTTGGGTTCTCTGATTATATCACCTAGGAAGTATTTGTCTCTTGATAGCTATAAATAGATTAATTGATTTCACTAGGACATTCAAACACAAATGTTCTTGTATCATTATTTTAAATAAATATCTATGTGTTCTGCGTGTTTTGCTGTATCAAACACAAAGCAGCAGTGCTCATTGTCACCATCTACAAAACCTTCTAATTTTTTATTTTCGTGTATCAGTACTTTACTGCTTTTATTTGCAAATTATATCAGTTGAATTGTCCTACTTTCTTTTTAAATCCACAAATGTTTTCCCATTATTTAACATTTAATCTGAGGAAAACTGCAACAACAAAATATTCCATAAACTCATCACCTTTCTGCTTTCTAGAACTGCTTTAGAAAGTGCTGGTGATCCCAGTTAGGCAAGTGCATTTCTTGATGCTTATTCTCTCACTTCTTCCCAAATATATATTATTTACCTAAAAAAACCCCAGTGTTGCACTGACTGTAAATGTCCACATATTCAAGTCAAAGTGAAATATTTTCAAAAAGGCAAGAATGATTTTCAATGTTTCCTTGAAACATTGAAAGAAGTCTTTTTCTAAAATGGTTATTTTATTTTCAAATTAATACAAATTAAAATTAACAATTAAAAAATGAAAAAATATTTTTCATTTTATTTCATTTAAATATTTTGGGTGGAACCAAGTGTTGGGTCTTTTTGGTCAAAAGGTTGTCAATTTAAGAACAGGATCTCAATCATTCAGTCAGGGTAATGTTTTATTTGTATTGGTTTTGCCCAGAGCTGACTGATGCGGTAGCCTCTAGTTAACCATTCTATTGTTTTTGCTGGGTTTGTTCACAATCTTATCTATTCTGTCCAGTTTCTTCCATATACTTGTCTGTTCTACCCAGCTATTCTGGTCTTATATTCTTGGGAGAAAAGTCTTATTCTCTTTCTATCTCTACTGTGTACAAAATAAGAGACATATGACCTAGCTGATTCTAGTATATTGTGTGTGTCAATAATAGTTTTCTTCTTTGTCACAGATCTCATTATTTATTGTATCACATTCATCATACTTTTCCTATATCCCACTGAAAAGGGGTCAAGAGTATTCTTAGCAGTGCAAACAGCTTTCTTCAGTAGAATTTAGGTCTGTGAATTGTCCTTTTATTACGGAAAACCTCTGATCTTATTGACAGCCTCCTAAGATTTCAAAATGTCACTCATATCTGCAGCACAATACTCACAGAATAAGAACTCAGTGGTCTGTGACAGAGACGTATATTTTTTCAGCCAGTCTGAATGGAGATTTAATTTTAGCCCAATGGAAGAGAAGTACTAGCTATAATGATGGTGAGGATTTTGGCCACCCAGGCATCACACGGAATCTGGAGGCTTGGATGAGTGCAGTGTGCATGAGACCAGTGCACATGAGATTTCTTTGAGAAAAGAGGTGAGGAACCAGTCTCTGCCAACTGTTTTAGGAACAACAGCTGCTGCTTAGGCAGCTTTGCTGAGTTGGGCTGGAGATGCTAAGAACCAGAATTGAAATTAGCTATCCGTGTTATCCGCAACAGAGGTACGAACCTTCTTACTTCCTCAGTAACTTCCACTCAATTATTATTAAACCATGGAGATGCGCAAGGTTCTTAGTGACATTTCATATATATGAAAAGGAAAACACAAAATGAAAACCTACAGATATTCCCAGCCTGGTGAGCCTCCACTCAGATCTTACGTTTTATCAGGCACCCATGCCAATCATCCACAAAACAAATCTACAGAGTCTCAAACTTCATTAGTCCTGCTACTTGTTTTTCCTCCCAGATTTTTAATTTTCTACTATCTCCAGAACCCTTCTAAAGGTAGAGTGGAGCAGATACAGATGTTCAGATGAAATTCTAAGCTTCACATCTCTTTTTTGCAGTATTATTTTTTATTAAATACCAAGAAACACAATCCTTTAAGATAGATATTGAATTTGGCATCCTCTCTATAAAATTCACTGAAATTAATGAAGTGCACATTAGTAAGTTATCTAAAATATTCCTATAAAGTTTAGGGCCAGAAGCGCATTGACAGGTGTGGCACAGAGGTTGAAAGCTATCAGCTGTACTCTTATTCTGGCACTGTAGTAACAGACTGTAGAGAAAGGCAGTAGCTCTAGGAACGCTGCCATGTCTCTCATCATTTAGTGTGGATTTCACTGGAAATATTACATGCCATATCAACCTGGCTATCTACTACATGCCACGTGAATGTTACCCAAATCAAATTTACAAACTTAAGAAACATTAGAATGCCTTATTTATACATACATATACCGAGGGAGATAATTCTTAGTACTAAAAGAACAAACAAATTCACAGGGTATTTTGTGATGAGTGAGCCAATTGGTCATTAGAAGGAAAACATGAAATAAAAATCTGATTAGAGCCTGGAAATTAGTGTGAGTGTCAGCTGTCTGAACACAAATAACAGAGAAAAAGCTGGAATCAAAATAGGAATAGCTTCACATGTATCAATGTCCCTTTTAATAATACCATAGAGACTGTAGAATCAATATCACTATATTGTCTACCTGTGATAATGGCAAAAGCTGGGCAACATGCTGAAAGGATTCCAGAGTCATCCCTGCAGTCAGATGACACAAAACTCTTTGGTCTGAATTTAAAAATGTGATCAACATGAATATTTTCTAACTAAGACTGAATTTTCTACATATCTGAAAATAACATTGAAAAAATTGTTGCCCTCTGTGTTTCAGAAATAAAACCTGGCATAAATCCCTCTTTTTTCAGTCATGGACTTTATTCTGTAAAATTAGGGTAAATTAAATCTCATTTTAATAGTTCTTGCGGCAAGACTGATTTCTGAGGAAAATTATAACATGCCTTTTTGAGAAAGTATCTGTATCACCTGTTTCCATTCTATATTTTATGGCTGTTATTATTCCAGTAAAATATGATAAACTTTCCTGCATAATTCTGTAAATGTATTAATTCTTATAATAATTAACTGGTAACGAAACAGCAGAATGTAAGAGATTTTTAGATCTGTGCCATCAAGGTGTGTCACATATCCCTTCATGTCAAAAGTCAAAGTGAGATAGAAGAAGAATTAGGTTTATCCTGTTGGCAAAACCAAGTAACATTAAAGTGCAGAGTCATTAAGTTTCAGGTCTAATTTAATTATGCAAAGAAAGTTCTGAATTTAGTATGTAATGGCATACAAAGGGAAACTACATAGCAAAGCATCAATTAAAATTTGGCTTTTAATATTTCTGTGTTGTTATATTATTGCTTATTCATTAAATATCATTAAGGCCTCCATCCCACAAACTAAAAATTCTGTGCACAGTAAAGAGAAACTTTAGAGTTTTATTGGCCTCAAAGGTCTTCTGGTGCCTGAAGTTCTCTTCCTAGGCATAGGCAAAAGTTCTTCAGTTTCAGTCAAGCAGAACAATTTGGTGCCTGCAGCCCATTAAAAGCTTTCTTTAAACCAAGACAATCGGTGTCCTGTGCCTATTGCCAATGTTGGGTATAACCTTACAGTTTCTTGATCAGGCTCTTGGCAATCAGCATTATCAGTACTTTTTATACTTTTCCTTATAGAGAACAGAGTCCTATGTCGATTAGACTTGATGAGTCTAACAAATCTGCACATCCACAGTGTTTTTTAAAGTTAGTTATTATAAAGTAAAAAGAAATTGAATGAGTATATGGAAAAATTAAAAGAAAATGAACAACAGTATAACAATTTACAATATTTGAGAAAATATTTTGAACTTATTCCTTTATCACTAACAAGATGACACAAGTAGGTGTTCTGATTCTTTCACAGACAAAGAAAATAAAATTTTGTGAAAAATAGTAATTGACATTTGAAATTTTTTCCGGGCAACACTTCCCCTGAGTAATTAATGGCAGATATTTGAGACTGTTGCAGTTTAATTAAAATTAAAACTATTTAAAAAAAATCATTAAAAATAACAAAGCACAATGAAAATTTTTCAGTTGCATGAATTAAAAAAGACCCTGTATGAATGTTCTGATAATAATGAATATAACTTGCATGAGTTCTATTTTATCACCTTATTTTAATTCCTAAAAATTGTTTACACTAAAAATGGAAAAGTAACTAAAGTTATTTTGGTCATTAAAGTTATTTTGTAGATACAGAAAGTCAAGTTCATCTTAAAATGACTGCAAAATTCCTTTGAAGTTTTTTATTTTCTTTTATACATGAATCTTCTTGTACTTTTATCCTTTGTTAGACTCAGAACTGTCACCACTGTCATTCTTTAATTACAGATATAGAGTCAATAAAAAAAAATATGAGCATGAAAGAATTATTATAGGTTGCAAACTTTTATACATCAACTGTATTTGCTCTGTCCTAACTCCAATTACATTTTGGTGAAGGAAGCTATATGGCAACATTTGACATTACTTATTTTCTAATAGATTGTTATGAAGTTCCATTAATAGCGCTGCGGTATCCACTTCAAAAGCAGCATCTCTGCATGAGCAAGTAATTACATATAAAGTGGATAATATGCAATTATTAGATATTCTGGGATTAATTTTCTTGTGTTTTGCTGCTCCCTGTCATGAAATCATCAAGATGTTTAAACCGAATATGTCACTTGACTTCATGGAATTGACCATTAACTCTCAGATGAAACACATAATTTTGTCTCATAATTCTCACAATGGTTTTATTCAAAATTTTAAACTTTTTTTCATTTCTTTTCCTTTGCATTACTAAGTTTGCTGACAATCAAGGAAAACGAAGCTGAAAAATTATGGGTTTTCTTTATTTCTCTGTATTATATTACAATATGATTTTCCAAATATATTTTTCTTAGCAACAGGAGATTACAAAAATTTAAATGATGCCTTTATTTTCAGGGAAACACAACATAAGATTAAATAATCCTAGGATTCAGCCTTCCTTTCCAGTTGTGTACTGTTAATCAAACTGACTTACTGAGAGTTGATTTCATAAAACTAATAAGGAGCTCAACCATACTATTCATACTGAATACCGAGTTCTCTTTTAATTGCAGGTCCAGTGCTCTAAATGTTGATTAATGAAAGTGTGTAAGTTTCTGTGAAAGGTAGGTAATTCCAAAGCGTGGGAAAACTTTGATCCATCTGGTAATGTACTTCTCTATCTTATTAAATTTTTGTGGTCTTCTGAATGCCCTGCCATTGAGCAGCAGTCATAACATGCTATCGAAGTCTGCTTTGTGTAGTAACAACTTAAGTTGAATTTGAGAGTTCAGTTTCTTGTTTCTTTTTGACAGTTTCAATGGGAATACGTCCTTTACTTTTCTACAGTATTTCTTTTTAAATGCTGAACACTCATCATTTTGCTGTATTGGGGGGTTTTTTTATTATTTTTTTCAACGTTTGAAGTCACCTTGCCTAATCCTAAGGTTGTCTTTCTAGGCTTATGTCTTGATTAGTCCTCTGAAATTAGTTAAAAAAAAAATTCTTTAAGCACATGCACCTAGGAGATGGCATATGCTGATTTAGATACATCAGGAATACAATTCTTGGCAGAATGTCCTTTCCAGTGTAAGTTAAAGTTATTCTGAAACGGGATAGCTCAGCTTCTACTAGTGCTTTAGCAGATGTTTAATTATATAGGGGAAAATTTGAACATTATAAGGAGGGAGTGATAGAGCTATATCCCAAATACCATACAGCTTAGTTAAGAGCCAGCACATTGAAAAATTGGAACAAGA
Organism: Dasyornis broadbenti; assembly: GCA_013397935.1. Taxonomy (NCBI): domain Eukaryota; kingdom Metazoa; phylum Chordata; class Aves; order Passeriformes; family Dasyornithidae; genus Dasyornis; species Dasyornis broadbenti. Next base: position 2,166,645 of record VZRN01003893.1, on the reverse strand, counting down.
ATGGTATTTCAACTGTCAACAAAATCATTGAAGTCCCATTGCCAGAGTTACTACTGCAGCCCAAATGAATGATCTTTGTCCACTGCAGTGCCTAGAGGAGCCATTCAGCCACTCTAAGGAGCAGTGAGAAAGGTGTATGTCAGATGCCAGCAAGATTCACTGGAGCTCTAGATAGAACGGGTAAAGAGATAGCAGATTTGAGTCCTCATCTTTCATATTTGCCTAGGGAAATTATGTCCAAGGTGAATATCCTGGCTACAGGGGAGACTGAAGATGGATCTGACAATTTTTCTTTTCTAATAAATGCGTAATTCATTCTCCCTTCCCTCTTTTAGCTCAAGTAGAGGGGATTAAAAAGCTAAAATTATGGATTCATCCCAGATAAGTGTAGGCACTTAACTGAGGATCCTATGTTAAGATCCTAATCATTCTAGGCTTGTGTTAAAGTTAATGGAAAGAAAGTTGCCTCCAGAGAGCAATTAAGACCTTAGTTGACTGGAATAACCAGACATAAAAGCCCTTCACTCTTCATAATACATCTCTAAAGCTTTTGCAATAATTCTGGACCAAATATTTAATTTGGGATTTAACAGGTCTGTCATGTTGAATGGAACACTTTTTCTAAGGAATTAAAAGAACCAATAAGAAATATTCTAAACCAAAACATGTTTGGGTTAAAAAATGAACATTTCTGCTTAAAAAATTACTTAAGCATTACTGTAAATATTCACCTTAGTATGTATAATTACTCTTGTATTTATATTTGTCTTAAAAATGTATTTATAATGGGCTGAGTTCCTCCTAATTTATTTACCATGAGGATGGATTTGATCCCAAGTGTTTAAATCATTGGGCACCTTTTACTTCAAACTGAGAAAAGAGCCAATGGAAGTTATGCAGGTTAAAATGTGACACTGAGTCAAAAGAAAGCCCCTTGTCTTTCACTGAAATGCCTAATTTCTTCCCCCTTTTTCAAATGAATTTTCAGAAAGACTTTAACAAAATTATTTTGTGAAACTGCCAGCAATTTCCCATGTTTCTGTTAGCATCTGGTGTTTTCAGATTCCTTCTTTTCATGTCATTAATTTATATCCACCTGAGTACCAGTAAAAAACATGACTGTTATTCTCCAGAGTAGACATGATCTATCATGTTAAGTTGTAGGATCACTATTTATAAGAACCAATGGCATTGCTAATTAATTAAAACAACAAGGCTGTGATAAATTGAAAAAAAAAAAATAAAAATTATTTTTGTTATGTGTTATTTTTAATTTAAATGCCAGATATTAAGTATAAACTTTCCTAGTACAGATTTATAAGAACTTTATAACTTCCATTTTTGAAAAAGACTTCCATATAATGTCTAATATTTTATCATCCCTAAACACAGCCTTGTCACACTGATTTTTACTTCTAGTACTAACGTAATGTAATGTATGTAATATAAATACTGAAAGGAATCTCACACAATGTTTACAGATTCCATTCCTTCAATACTTGGTGACCATTTAAACTACATTGGCTTTTGAATTACAAACTTTGTGAGGCATTTCAGAAGTGTAGCAATGCCTTGAAGATAAAGGAATACTGCTTAAAGAATAAACATTTATGGACTGTCACAATAAACTGATACAAACTACTAAAATCAAATTAAAATATTTAACATAAATTTTCTGTCAACAGTAACTACTGTTGCATGAATTTGTTTTGTGACCTCCAGTTGTTCCTTCCCCACCACTCCCATTTATAATATATGCTCTTTTCCCACCAACTTAATCACAGTGCTTAATTCTTCCAAGAACCTGCAGACATGGAATATCCAGGCTGTTCTGACTTCTAAAGACTACTCCCTGCAATATCAGGAGTTCATTGCCAAGCTTTCTGCTCTTCTGGGTTTTCCCTAATGTTCCTTACATCCTTGCATCATCACACTCTCAGCTTTTTCCACGTCTTTCACTAGTGCTAATTAGTCTGCAAGTCAAAATAAAAGTATCAAAAGTTGCAATTGTTCTAGAGCTATATTTTTAACATGCTTATGCTTATTGGCCTGGGTGCTACCACTCAGCTGATATTTGACCAAATGAATTCCTCACCGGAATGCTGGTGAGAGATCTCTTTCATCAATTTATCTTCTTTTAACTACTTATTTTAGTAAAGCTGTTGGGCTGGTGGTATCCTTGAAAATTCCTTCTTCAAATTTGATTGAAAGCGAATATTGCAGTTGTGATTTACCTTCAGGAGAAGAGGAGTTCTAGAAAAACAGAAAAAGACATTCAGTAGCATCACATAATGTGAATATTCAGATAATGGTAGAAAGCCTCATAGCACACAGAACTTTTACATTATGGTATCTATGACTGAAACACAGTTCTTCAAAGACGGACTTAATAAAATTGGGTTTTAACACGACACTTGTATTACTAGAAGAAAATGTGAGAATCCATAGTGACAAATCCACTTAGTTCTCATAAGAGGCCACAGAAGATTCTAATTCACATAGACAAAAACACTTCCCACTTGCTGAAACGTATTTATATTTTAAAACCAATTTCAGTGGAGCTTTATGAGAGCACTCAGAACTCATTGTAGACTAAGTTCAATTTCACCAATGTCACTGACATTTTTTACTGGGGTAAAATATTAGAGTCTCTTGAAACTTCAATAGTATTTATAACGTTTACTATGCAGCTCAAGACTGAAGTTGATGTCATATTTTAAAAAATTATTTAAAAGCATTTTGTGTGTTGTCTAACAGAAAACATCTGTTGTGTTTCAGTTTTGATGGAAAGTTACTGTGTAGAAAAATAAGATGATTGCTGCTCTAGCATCTTATTAAAAAAAAAAAAACAAAAAACAAGTTCTGTCTACAATAGATAAGTTACAGCACTATATAGATATATAAAAAAGAAAGTAATTTAGATGACAGACTTCCCATCAAACATTAATCTGCAAAGCCTAAGCACCATAGGAGTGACAGACCTCACTTCACAACTTTCTATAGGAGCTTGCAGACAGCTGTAGATTTGGTTATCTGTAACAATTGCAATAATCTAAAAGTTTTCCAGCATCACTTTCCGTCATTCCATTTTCCCAGAGAATATTTGTGAATAATTTGAGCCAACTAGAACCTAGGGAAAAGCTCTGTCTTGCTTTCTGCTAACCTCAGTTCTTGATGACTTACAATTTTTTTTTAATTGGATTTTATGTGTTCAAAGAGTCCCTACAATTTTTTTTGTATCATTATTTTAATTTACAGTTACATGTAATTTGTAATGTTTTATGTACTCTTTTAATTTTCTTAATTTTTTCACATCTTCCACTTGAAGATATTTAATATGTGTATTGAGATCACTTGTTAAGCTGTTTAAGTTGACTTTCAGCCACAGTGACTTTTTCCTTCTTCCAGAATTCCTTGATCAGCAGCATGAAACAGCGAGAGCATCTCGCCTATGAGGACAGATGTAGGATTTTAGGATTTTGGGGGTTTGGGTGGTTTGCTTGCTTTTTGTTATTTGATTGTTTGTTTTTTTGTTTTTGTTTTGTTTTTTTTTTTTTTAATTTTAAATGTTGAATGGGTTTTTTTTTGGGGTTTTTTTTTTTTTTTGTTTGTTTGTTTTTTTGTTTNTTTTGTTTTTTTTTTTGTTTGTTTTTTTGTTTTGTTTTGGGGGTTTTTTTTGTTTGTTTCTTGTTTTTTTTGTTTTTGTTTCACTGAGAAATTATTGATTTAGAGTGTATTGTGACCAGAGGTATAAATTTTTGGGGGTTGGCTGCATCTTGAACCAAAATATCAAGATCAAGAACTGAAGATCAAGAATGATACTAAACAAAATATCTGTGGATTATTCAAATACCTTATCCAAGAGACGATCTTGTAATGTGTATAAAATTAATTGCACTATGGAGATACATTTATCAATTAATACACTGGTAATTTCACCTTTCCATTCATACTTTGTATTTTCACAGCTTCTCTAATCTTGTTTAAGTAAGACACATTTATGAGAGGGATTTCATCACATAGTACCTGTCATACTAGAGACTTGAGTGATGCCTCTAAGATCTTTTCCAATCATTCACTATCATAATTTTGTGAGATCAATTTTTTTTT